>JALXFT010002172.1:0-10850 GCA_023376895.1 Aspiorhynchus laticeps | reverse complement strand
CTCTAAAGCCGAAGGTTTGTCTCGATTGACTTATGCAGCTCTTTCCTTGGAGGTTGATAAAGGAACATTAAAAAAGGTTGATAGCATGTTAAACAAGTTTGTTTGGAAAAATAAAACTCATTATATTAGGAAATCAGTTTTAATGAATCCAACAAAACAGGGGGGGTTGGATTTTTTAGATTTTACTACCTTAAACAACACTTTTAAAATTAATTGGCTGAAGAATTTTCTTAAAAATCCCTTTTCACTCTGGAATATTATCCCCAATTATATTTTCTCTAAAGTTGGTGGCCTGAATTTTCTCCTGCTTTGTAATTATAATGTTTTGAAGATCCCTGTCAAACTTTCTAATTTTCATAAGCAGATGCTCTTAGCCTGGTCCCTCATATACAAACACAACTTTTCTCCGCACCGATATTATTTATGGAATAATAAGGATATTCTTTATAAGAATAAATCCCTTTTCTTTGACAGCTGGTTTGAAAACAACCTTCTGTTAGTTGGACAGCTTTTTAACTCACAAGGCAGACTTTATAACTATTCAGATTTCTTACAGAAATATAATATTCCTGTATCTGCTAATGAATATGCTGTTGTTTACAATGCCATTCCTTCTGGTGTGTCTTTTCTTTTGCAAGGTACCACATTTCCATGGCCATGTACTTACTCTCTATCTTCAACTGACACAATGATCGGAAGTGTGTGCTTTTCTGTAGACCAACAAAGAAATAACTATAAAATCAGAGCTCTCTTCCAGAAAGAGATAACAACAATTCCTTATGTAATACCATATTGGAATAATATTGTGGAGAATATACCTTGGGAGAAAGTATGGACTTTGCCTCATAAGTATCTGCTGATTCACAAATGTTACCTAACTAAAATCTTTCTTAGGAAATATAAGTCAGACATTGAAGTGAACTGCAGTTTTTGTCATTCATCTGAAGAAGACTTCATTCATTTGTTTTGGCAATGCACCTACACTGGAAAATTTTGGGCAGACTTTTTAGTGTTTATCCAATCTTATTTTGTAAGTGACTTTTCTTTCTGTTTTAAGGATGCTTTCTTTGGATTGTTTGACTATTCAAAAGAAAATACAGGAAAATATTACATAATTAATTTATGTTTTCTGTTAGCTAAATTTCATATTCATAAACAAAAGTTTACTGGCTCTAAACCTCTATTTTCTTTGTTCAAAGTTGATTTAGATGAGTATGTGGAAACTATCCAAAATTCTGCTAACTTGAAAGCTATGAAAACTGTATCTCTGTACTCATCCTTTGTGTCTGCTTAAAATGTAATTGTATTACCTTATTGTTATTTATTTTTTGTTAACCCTGGCAAGTCTGAGTGTATATTCTTGAATTATTTTTTTATTTTTAATTTTTTTTTTATCTTTGTGTATAATTGTAACTGTTAATGTGTGTACTGTTTAATAAAAAATAAAAAAAATCTCTTTCCGGCTCAGACTGTATAGGTTTAGCTTATGAGGCTGTCACGTGATGAACGAACGACTCAAACCCTTAGACTCGGGAGGTGAACTAATCAATTCTCTTTCCGGCTCTCATATGTTTAGCTTATGAGGCTGTCACGTGATGAACGAGCGACTCAAACCCGATCTTGTCAGATAAGAGGTGAGGTGAGCTAATCATAGACTAAAGACCCAGGTAAACAATGAATATTTTTTCTCTGTTTCTTATACCATTATAGTTTTGTATTGTTTGTAGTGTGTTCAACGTTTGCACAAGTAGTAGATGTGTTAGGGAAGTAGCACGTAACATTTTAATTATATTTTGCTAAAATGAACGAAATGACTCGAAAAAAGATTTGTTCATTTTGCTGAACGAGACTCAAAGGTCCGAGTCAGTAAAATGATCCGAACTTCCCATCACTAATGGCCCCCCGACTGAGCCTGGTTTCTCAACAGTCTCACCCCTCATCGTCACATATCGACGTTTGGTCATTGCCCCCTAGCGTTGACATCCGAGGCAGAAGGTACCCCCTTTGCGTCGCTTTTCAACGTAGAGGGCCGTCTGATACACTTCAATGTAAATCCCTCACCTTCGGATTCTGACGCAGGAGGGTCAACCAACGAGAGATATGGGTGCGCTGGAAAGTTTCGGTTTTCATTGTCATAATCAGGTGTGTAGTGGTAAAATAAGAGGTGGGTAAACTGGTAATTCGGTGATCATCGTATATGGACCGTGCATTGCGTTATAGGATTTAAAAAGACTTTCAAAACGTGTTTGAATAGGCAGCGTGGTTCAATAAGAAATATCTTTCGTGCCCTCCACCACGTTTTTCTTTTTTGCCACTGGGTACCTGTTATGGGTTTGACGAGACGTGAGACAGCGGATCATTCGCAAGGCTTTATTACAATACATGGTCAATACAGGCAGGGTCGGGCAGTAGCAAACAGGTATGGCATGGGCAAGACACAAGAATAATCCAAGGCAAGCGTGGGTCGGAGATCGGCGTACAGTATCCAGAGGGCTAGGCAGAGAGATAGTCCAAGGTAACGAGCAATAATCCAAAACGAGGTAATCAGAGTCCAAAGAGCAAGGCAGAGAGAATATCCAGGAACACGGGCGGAGTCAAACACGGGAAATCAGAACTAGGGAACATGAAACGCTTTGTAAGTAGACTGGCTAACAATACTCGGCAGCGTGTGAATGAATGTCCATGGTATTTATAGTGCTTGTGTGTGCGTGTGATTGGGTGATGGTGATTGCGTGATTGTTTGCAGGTGCGTGCGGGATAAATGGTGAACAGCTGTGTGGGTGCAGTGGATGCTGGGAAATGTAGTCCTTAGTGTGATCTGTGACGGTGTGAAAGTCCATGTGGTGGGTGAGTGTCTGAAAGTTCGTGGTCTGGATTCGTGACATAGCCCCCCCCAAAGAGCGGCTTCCAGACGCTCCTATGATCCAGGGTGGAGCGGACGGAGCTGGAGCCCGCCAGGGCGGAGCGGACGGAGCTGGAGCCCACCAGGGCGGAGCGGACGGACTGGAGCCCACCGGGCAGAGCGGACGGGACTGGAGCCCGACGGGGCGGAGCGGACGGAGCTGGAGCCCGCCAGGGCGGAGCGGACGGAGCTGGAGCCCCCAGGGCGGAGCGGACGGAGCTGGAGCCCCCAGGGCGGAGCGGGCAGGACTGGAGCCCCCCAGGGCGGGGCGGACGGACCCGGAAACCACCAGGGCGGAACAGACGGGACCAGGACCCACCAGGGCGGAGCGGATGGACCCGGAACCCACCAGGGCGGAACAGACGGGACCAGAGACCGCAGGGAAGCAGACTGGGCCGGTAGCCCTGACAGAACCTGCAGGCAGAGGAGAACAACGACAAACAACATAGGGAGAGCAGAGACAGACAACACTGAGAGAACAGAGACAGACAACACAGGGAAAGCCTTCCCGATCTCAGGGGCCGTGACAGAGCAGGTCTGGGAGTCACAGGCAGCCTCCATAGCTGTGTCAGGACAGGGCGAGAGTTCACAGGCGGCCTCCTTAGTCATGTCAGGACAGAGCGAGAGTTCATAGACGGCCTCCATGGCGGGGCAGGACAGAGTGAGAGTTCATGGACGGCCTCCTTAGCCATGTCAGGACAGGGCGAGAGCTCATTGACGGCCTCCATGGCCGGGGCAGGACAGGCGGAGAGAGTTCATAGACGGCCTCCATGGCCGGGGCAGGACAGGGCGAGAGTTCATAGACGGCCTCCTTGGCCGTGACAGGACAGGGCGAGAGTTCATAGACGGCTTCCTTAGCCGTGACAGGACAGGGTGAGAGCTCACTGACGGCCTTTCTAGCCGTGACATACTGGGGTGAGAGTTTACAGGAGGATACCACCGACACCTCTGGAGGTTCTGCAGCTACTGCCGCCACCTCTGGAGGTTCTACGGTGGTAACCTGACCAGGTGAGAGTACGTTGCTGGGCGCTGCTACCTCAGGCAGTCCAATGGCGGTGTGCGCAGCCCAAACGCAACATAGAGCGATCCCTATCATGGGAAGCGCTTCCGACAGGGAAATCAGTTCAGGAATAGGAGAGTTGGAGTGAGTGGATTTGGGGAGACCAGCAGTGCGTACAGATATCAGCTGTGCATCCCTCACGTTGGATATCAACCGGGGAACTTGAAGGACTGGCCTTGAATCTCTGGGTGGGATAGGTTCTGGCTGAGGAGCTGAGACGTGAAGCGGCTCTGGCTGAGGAGCTGAGACGTGAAGCGGCTCTGGCTGAGGAGCTGAGACGTGAAGAGGCTCTGGCTGAGGAGCTGAGACGTGAAGAGGCTCTGGCTGAGGAGCTGAGACGTGAAGAGGCTCTGGCTGAGGAGCTGAGACGTGAAGAGGCTCTGGCTGATCAGCTGTGACGTGGACTGACTCTGGCTGGTCAGCTGCGACGTGGACTGACTCTGGCTGGTCAGCTGCGACGTGGACTGACTCTGGCTGGTCAGATGCGACGTGGACTGACTCTGGCTGGTCAGATGCGACGTGGACTGACTCTGGCTGGTCAGATGCGACGTGGACTGACTCTGGCTGGTCAGATGCGACGTGGACTGACTCTGGCTGGTCAGATGCGACGTGGCGTGACTCTGGCTGGTCAGATGCGACGTGGCGTGACTCTGGCTGGTCAGATGCGACGTGGCGTGACTCTGGCTGGTCAGATGCGACGTGGCGTGACTCTGGCTGGTCAGATGCGACGTGGCGTGACTCTGGCAGATCAGCTGAGACGTGCTGTGACTCTGGCTGGAGAGCTGAGGCGTGGCGTGACTCTGGCTGGAGAGCTGAGACGTGGCGTGACTCTGGCTGGAGAGCTGAGGCGTGGCGTGACTCTGGCTGGAGAGCTGAGGCGTGGCGTGACTCTGGCTGGAGAGCTGAGGCGTGGCGGGACTCTGGCTGGAGAGCTGAGGCGTGGCGTGACTCGGGCTGGAGAGCTGAGGCATGGCGTGACTCGGGCTGGTCAATTGTGGCTTGACTTGGCTCACGGAGATCACAGGTAGCTTGGCTTGACACGTGACAATTAACTGTGGCTTGGCTTGACTTGTGGTGATCAACTGTGCTTTGGCTTGACTCCCGGAGATCACTGGTGGCTGGGCTTGACTTGTGACAATCAACTGTGGCTTGGCTTGACTCCCGGAGATCACTGGTGGCTGGGCTTGACTTGTGACAATCAACTGTGGCTTGGCTTGACTCACGGAGATCACTGGTGGCTTGGCTTGACTTGGGATGATCAACTGTGCTTTGGCTTGACTTGTGACGATCAACTGTGGCTTTGCTTGACTTGTGACAACCAACTGTGGCTTTGCTTGACTGGTGACGATCAACTGTGCTTTGGTTTGACTTGTGATGATCAACTGTAGCTGGACTTGACTTGTGACGATCAACTGTGCTTTGGCTTGACCTGTGATGATCAGCTGGGCTTTGGCTTGACTTATGATGATCAACCGTGCTCTGGTTTGCCTCTTTAACAGCAGCGGTGACTTGACTTGACTCTTTAACAGCAGCGGTGACTTGACTTGACTCTTTAACAACAGCGGTGACTTGACTTGCCTCTTTAACAGCAGCGGTGACTTGACTTGACTCTTTAACAGCAGCGGTGACTTGACTTGACTCTTTAACAGCAGCGGTGACTTGACTTGACTCTTTAACAGCAGCGGTGACTTGACTTGACTCTTTAACAGCAGCGGTGACTTGACTTGACTCTTTAACAGCAGTGACATGACGAGGTGTTGTTGTGGCCGCCATTTTGTGAGCGTACTCTAGCGCAGCTGCGATGTCACAATTGGGTGTGATGTTTCGTTCCTCCGCAACACCCACAGTGAATGCTGAACCCACAGTCCATAAAGCATAATCCAGGAAATGACTTAGTGACAAACGAGGGGCATTTTGAATAATTTTTGCTTTTAACGGCTGGTTAAGGCCATCACAGAAAAAGTCGATTAATAAACAGTCCGGTAAATCTGAGCCATTAGCCAAAGCCAAATATTCCGTGATGTAACCCTCAAGTGATCGAGTTCCCTGCTTGAGGGCTAGTAACAGGGTCGCTGTATCCATACCTGACCAATCTTGGTTGGGAAAGCCGCTGGATCCTTGTTTGGCCGAGTATTCTGTTATGGGTTTGACGAGACGTGAGACAGGCGGATCCATTCGCAAGGCTTTATTACAATACATGGTCAATACAGGCAGGGTCGGGCAGTAGCAAACAGGTATGGCATGGGCAAGACACAAGAATAATCCAAGGCAAGCGTGGGTCGGAGATCGGCGTACAGTATCCAGAGGGCTAGGCAGAGAGATAGTCCAAGGTAACGAGCAATAATCCAAAACGAGGTAATCAGAGTCCAAAGAGCAAGGCAGAGAGAATATCCAGGAACACGGGCGGAGTCAAACACGGGAAATCAGAACTAGGGAACATGAAACGCTTTGTAAGTAGACTGGCTAACAATACTCGGCAGCGTGTGAATGAATGTCCATGGTATTTATAGTGCTTGTGTGTGCGTGTGATTGGGTGATGGTGATTGCGTGATTGTTTGCAGGTGCGTGCGGGATAAATGGTGAACAGCTGTGTGGGTGCAGTGGATGCTGGGAAATGTAGTCCTTAGTGTGATCTGTGACGGTGTGAAAGTCCATGTGGTGGGTGAGTGACCTCTAGTGGTGAGTGTCTGAAAGTTCGTGGTCTGGATTCGTGACAGTACCACAGACACTGTACGTTTTTTTATTTTATTTTTTCTGATTTGTTACTCTTTATATATATATATATATATATATATATATATATATATATATATATATACAGTATATATAAATATTTCAAGCACTATTACTCAACATTTAATCAGGAGATTTTATCCTTCTTTTTATTGCTTTATATTCTGTAAGCTATTCGCTATAATAAACCATCGTCAGTGTTTCCAAGCGGTCACATATAATATAGGAGACTGCGTTAATTAGAGACACGCACATTTATTGCAGTATAGAAATTATAAAATATATTTTCTGCCTTATTCTCTGATAAAAAAAAAAATGAGGAAAAAGATTAGATTTGGCATTCCTGTCAGCATTACCCATGATCCTCCGCCTCCGGCCAGGCCGCGGCGCGCGGGGTGAATTCTTCTCATTGCGCTCAAACCACTGTCCAGGTAAGACACGAGCTAATTACAAATAATCACGTTTTGTTTAAATGTTGTAATTGATGACTTGCTTTGCCATTAACCTAACATGGTTTAAATGTTAGAGCAACAATTAAAACCCGACCAATTGTTTGCTCCTTATCAGCGAAAAATAAATAAATAAATAAGTAAAATAATAATAATAAAACACTTGTGAAATTAGGCTTGCTAAACGGGGCTAGCTAACTTCAATATAAGCTAACTCTATTAATAGAAAACATCCAAGGCGCTTCTTCCGGTCCAAAAAAGTTAAAAAGCCTTTATTTACCTCTTGGCCATCATCACTATTAATAGAAACATAACTAAAACACTGCACTCTGATGCATTATTGTGTGAGCTCTAGACGATGGCATTTTCTCTCGATCATCGTGGTTTATCCACAACTTCACTGTAATGTGTCAGTAATAACAATATAACTTTGCCTAAAGTTACTGCACTTAAGTCTCCTTTAAATCTGGGATGAGGAACCCCAGACGCATGTTACATGCCTTTTAACTGTCATACAGGAAACTGGAAAATCTTGAATTTTTATTAATTTACCTCAAGTATTTATAAGAAAATGGGAACCTCTCACTATTGGGGTACCCTTTTTAAACCTTATTTTAACATAACTACTCTTCACTACATAATTAATATTTTCTGTTCTCCCTTGCAGATCCTGTCAAACGAGTCACCTGTCCGAACATAGATACACCTGATTTACCCAACCCAAAGGCACTTTTAAGAGCCTATCTCTATCTATCTATCTATCTATCTATCTATCTATCTATCTATCTATCTATCTATCTGTCTATCTATCTATCTCACGACCTCTCTTTATACAGTACATCTGTCTGTTTGTGTCTGGCTGTGTGTTCATGTGTCTGTCTGTATCTGTTTGCTTTGCAATGGCCTCCAAACATAAACTTGACTCACAGGATCCTCACTACCAAGAGGGGATACGCGTGGCTCTTGAACTGAAACTAGACCGTGTTCTAGCTGAAGCCAGGGTAAGAGTTTTTATATACCGCAATCATTTTAGACTTGGACATGTGGATGGGTGACAAATTAAAGTAAAAATGTGCTGAATGTAGAAGGATGAGTGTTACATGCAGGTACATTGCATGATGCATTAACATCCTATAATGCTCTTTGGCTTGTGTAACTGAGGGAATATATTTAGGAAAAATGGAGCTCCATCCCCCCGAGTTACAGAGACTTGGATAGTCTATGGCAAGGTTAATTTAAGCCATTCAACACTAGCCATACTAACACACTATGTTGTGTTTTCCTTTCACTAATCACCTGTCTTTTGGATCCAGCACTTTTAACAACATCAGTCTTACAAGAAATATTCCTTCTAACACACAGACAGCAGCTGTGGAGAGGAAACGTGCACGCTCTGTAGGAGACCCGCCACAGACCTCTAAAAGGGAGTTTTTAGGACATGGCAAGCCGAGGGGGAGGCAAGCTTCAGCTACAGGTTATATCTGAATTATTTTACATTTGTAGGGATTTACTATGTAAATGTTGGACCAAATCAAATTAGAACACTGTAATTGATTGTTGAGAGTTTAAAATATTCCTATATCTAAAAAGACCTTTAAAAAGTACATAAACCTTTCAGTGGCACTATAGTAGAAGACATTACCAAGTACTTAACAGAAATATGTCTGATTTCATAAATTGTTCAGTTTTGGGTAAAAAAAAAACAAAAACAAAACATGCAGTGATAACCTAACATGTTTTTATTCTTCTATGTACTGTTTTACAGTCACACACACCCGGTCGAATCCAGTGTGGAGGTTCCACTTACTGTATCCTCAGCAGAGCTAAATCCTCAAGAGCAATTTGGTAAATCAAAGTGATGAATTTAAGTTTAAATCTAAAATACATATGTGATTAAAGAAAAAAACCCTTAGACAAAACTGGCAGTGCAGTAAATGGACTAAGAACACAATTTAGTAAAGATTAAGGCTAGTTAGTTTGATACTGAATCATGAAATGGTGTTTATTCTAAATATTGATCAATTGACTTTTAAATGGTCCTCATCTAAATTGTCCCTTACAGCTTTATTTCACATTTTCTTCACAGAAAAGAATATGGAGAGGCTCTCTGATATTTTGACGTCTTATCCTTCTGCTGAGCCTCAGAAAAGCTCTGCATCATCATGGTCTTTTCGGCAGCAGAAAGCCTCACAGCACTGGAAAGAAGCAAGACCATACCACCTAAAATGCCTTATTGGCTGTTGGTCAGCCATTGTGTTGGCTTTGCCATGAGCCTGCTGTTATTAGGTTGGTTTTCATGTTTGTGCCCTGCTTTATGGCTAAGGTGCATGTGTTTTGGGGGACACCCAGATGAAAACCACATTTATGAGAAAAGTAAATCTAGGACCTTCTTGCTGTAAGGTGACAGTGCTAAACACTGAGCCACTATTCAGTCCACAATAAAATCAAACTAGTGTCTAACTAAATTTGGAATAGCTTAAATTAAGTGTGTTATACTTTATGAGTTATTCACCTGAAATAATATATTATATATATTTTTTTTTTTTCTCCCTAGGTGCAGAGTGTCTTCCCGAGGAGTTGTTCTGTGGGGACTGTGATGTATTGCATCACAAAAAACAGCCACTCCACAACAGGGAATGTGTTTTTTGAAGCCATTCCTCCAACCTCATGCGTCATTAAAGGGGCAAGATGGATATTGCATCCATGAGCAAGGTATGTTCTCACAAAAGCCCTCATTTTGCTGTTCATGAGTGTCTGCAGCCAGTTACAGATCATCTAAATTAGTGGTTTTCTTTCTTTTTGCCAGCTTGCATTTTGCCAACAGTAAAGGGCCAGACTGCTCCTGTGAAGGCAAAACTTCACCATATTACCGGGCAAATCAGTGATTTTAATTATGTTAAGTAGTGTTGTCAAAAATATCGATATTTCAATAAATATCGATACTGAAATATCTGAACGGTACCAATACTAATTTCCGAAGTATCGATACAACGATTAGGGGTGGGCGGATCGATCCAAATATCGATAGTATCGATACCAACGTTGGTATTGGTATCGGATCGATACTAGCCTGATAAGATCGATACTTTCGGTTATTTTTTTCTCCTATACACTTAATACATTGCTTAATACATTTATCAAAGTGTAGACATGTCTGTGGGCGTATATTCGCTCTTTTCACATCTCGTATCCAAACATTACTGCTCCTCTCTGCTACGCTGGTTTGTTGTCATGCATCACGTGACTCAGCGGCTCCAAGCGGCTACGCGGCGCAGCGGATACTTTTGGCTACAGTGAGATGGACGGTAGAACTCTGAGCTAAAAAGAAATGAAAAGGGAAGGAAGGAAATCTTCAAATAGTACATATTGTATATAACTGTATACCGAATTTGTCCTTTTTATGCAGTATCACTGTAAGGTGTATACCGAGTTTGGCCTTTGAATATTATTTCTTCATGCATTAAGCCACTTTAAATGTTTTCATTATAACAGTTTTCTATGGGAGTAAAATGCTTAACATGTAATTTAGCATGTTTTCGTATATATTCTGGGCTTAGTGCTTGCCAAATATTATATAAATTGTATACTGAATTTCGTCTCTTATTTATTTGGTCTTTATCACTGTCTTCCTCCATTAACCATATTAAATGTTTTTATATTGTTTATCAATGAGAGGAAATTAAATTCAGCATGTTGCATTCATGTT
>JALXFT010004500.1:0-80001 GCA_023376895.1 Aspiorhynchus laticeps | reverse complement strand
AAGGCGGAATTTATCTTACATAGGACTAGGCAAAAATATTATTTCGAATCAGAGAGACCTAGTCACTTATAGGCCCTTAGGCTGAAAGAATGCGAGTCTAAGGCATACAGGTGCATCACAATAAATTAGAATGTCGTGGAAAAGTTCATTTATTTCAGTAATTCAACTCAAATTGTGAAACTCGTGTATTAAATAAATTCAATGCACACAGACTGAAGTAGTTTAAGTCTTTGGTTCTTTTAATTGTGATGATTTAGGCTCACATTTAACAAAAACCCACCAATTCACTATCTCAACAAATTAGAATACTTCATAAGACCAATAAAAAAAAAAAAACATTTTTAGTGAATTGTTGGCCTTCTGGAAAGCATGTTCATTTACTGTATATGTACTCAATATTTGGTAGGGGCTCCTTTTGCTTTAATTACTGCCTCAATTCGGCGTGGCATGGAGGTGATCAGTTTGTGGCACTGCTGAGGTGGTATGGAAGCCCAGGTTTCTTTGACAGTGGCCTTCAGCTCATCTGCATTGTTGGGTCTGGTGTCTCTCATCTTCCTCTTGACAATACCCCATAGATTTTCTATGGTCACTGAACCAGCTTTTGGTACCTTTGGCAGTGTGGGCAGGTGTCAAGTCCTGCTGGAAAATGAAGTCAGCATCTCCATAAAGCTTGTCAGCAGAAGGAAGCATGAAGTGCTCTAAAATTTCCTGGTAGATGGCTGCGTTGACTGTGGACTTCAGAAAACACAGTGGACCAACACCATCAGATGACATAGCAGCCCAAATCATCACTGACTGTGGAAACTTCACACTGGACTTCAAGCAACATAGATTCTGTGCCTCTCCACTCTTCCTCCAGACTCTGGGACAGGGCCGTCCTTTGGGCGGTGCAACTGGTGCGGTCGCACCGTGCCCCGCGCCCCGCGACGAACGGAATCCAAACCCCCCCCCCCCCCCCCCCCCCCCCCCCCGTAACACGATCGCGAACGGACCGAGGGGGGCCCCACTCCATACCTCGCACCGGGCCCCGCGTCAGCCAGGGACGGCCCTGCTCTGGGACCTTGATTTCCAAATGAAATGCAAAATTTACTTTCATCTGAAAAGAGGACTTTGGACCACTGAGCAACATTCCAGTTCTTTTTCTCCACAGCCCAGGTAAGATGCTTCTGACGTTGTCTCTGGTTCAGAAGTGGCTTGGTAACCCTTTTCCTGAAGACGTCTGAGCGTGGTGACTCTTGATGCACTGACTCCAGCTTCAGTCCACTCCTTGTGAAGCTCTCCCAAGTGTTTGAATCAGCTTTGCTCGACTGTATTCTCAAGCTTGCGGTCATCCCTGTTGCTTGTGCACCTTTTCCTACCCAAATTCTTCCTTCCAGTCAACTTTGCAATTAATATGTTTTGATACAGCACTCTGTAAACAGCCACACCTTTCAGTAATGAACTTCTGTGACTTACCCTCTTTGTGGAGGGTGTCAATGTTCGTCTTCTGGATCATTGCCAAGTCAGCAGTCTTTCCCATTATTGTGGTTTCAAAGAACAAGAGATACCCAGAATTTATACTGTATGGATGGTCATTTATTGAAACTCAAATGTAAATATTCTAATATTTTGAGATACTGATTTTTGACTTTCATGAGCTGTAAGCTCTAATCATCAAAATTAAAACAAAAAAAACTTTTGAAATGTTTTACTTTACATGTAATGAATCTAAGATATATGAAAGTTTTACTTTTTGAAATAAGTTACAAGAAAAAAATGAACTTTTTCACGACATTCTAATTTATTGAGATGCACCTGTATATTAGCGCAATAAAATCATCGGATGATCAGGTCACCACGAACCCTGTGGCAATTAATGACATATTTAAAGATTTTTACACAAATCTGTATAAAGCTGAAACAGATTTTGATGAACCAATTTGTAAGCAGTATTTAGATAAATTGGAACTGCCTCGGATCTCACAGTTGGATAAAGAATTTTTGGAGGCCCCATTAAGTATGGAGGAGCTCCACGTCTCTCTAAAAAGCCTTCAAAAAGGCAAATCGCCAGGTTTAGATGGTCTCCCCCCCCTGAATTATATTTAGAAATTTGGGATTTGGTAGGTACACTTATGCTTAATTCATTTAATTTTGCAATTGAACATGGGGTATTTCATAGAGATCAAAAAGCATCATTGATATCATTACTTCTTAAAAAACGGAAAGATCCATTAGATTGTTCCAGCTACAGACCGATTTCGCTTATCCCATGTGATCTAAAAATCTATGCTAAAGGTTTTGCTTCTCGTATGGAGAAGGTAATTCATAGTTTGATCAAGGAGGACCAAACCGGTTTCATCAAGGGGCGCAATGCATCTGACAATATGCGTCGACTCTTTCATATTCTTGACTTTGCGGAATCTCATCCGAGCACTTGTGCGTTTTTTTTCACTTGATGCAGAAAAAGCCTTAGACAGGCTAGAGTGGAATTATATGTGGGCAGTTCTGCAATGTTTCGGCTTCGGTGAACACTTCATTTCTATGATTAAGACATTATACCACTCACTTGCTGCATCAGTCGTAACTGGAAATATTACCCCCCCCCCCTTCCCTTTACAGCGGGGAACGAGGCAGGGATGTCCGCTTTCCCCATTATTGTTTTGTACCCTTGTTCTCTTGAACCCTTAGCACAAGCCATCAGGAAATCTGAAGTATCGATTAAGATTCATGATCAGTTAATTCTCAGCACATAGAGACTCTTTCACCTAGATATCACACTATAGAGACTGTGTCTGTTCCCCGAACTAGAAAATACAGAAAACGTCCAAACCAAAGTAAGAGTAACAATTTAATTGATGTTTAACAAATAAAAAACAGATATAATATAGACAAACAAATGATAAAATTTGGCTTATTTAATATTAGATCCCTTTCTACAAAAGCACTTTTTGTAAATGATATGATCACTGACCATAAACTAGATGTGTTCCATTATGCTGATGATACTCATCTCTATATTTCTTCACGACCCGATGAAACATACCAATTTGCAAAACTAGCAGAATGCATAGCTGATATCAAAAACTGGATGACTAGCAATTTCTTACTGCTAAATTCTGAAAAAACAGTTTTTGGACCAAAAACGTTTGCATGTAATAACCTAGATCACTGTCTAATACTTGATGGCTGCTGTAAATTCTTCGTCATCAGTTAGGAACCTAGGCATACTTTTTGATAGCAATCTTTCCTTCGAAAAACATGTTTCTAGCATTTGTAAAACTGCATTTTTCCATCTTAAAAATCTATCTAAATTACGACCTATGCTCTCAATGTCAAATGCAGAAACATTCATTCATGCATTCATGACCTCGAGGCTAGATTGTTGTAATGCTTTATTGGGTGGTTGCTCTGCGCGTTTAATAAACAAACTTCAGCTGGTTCAAAATGCAGCAGCTAGAGTTCTTACTAGAACCAGGAAGTATGACCACATTAGCCCGGTTCTGTCAACACTGCACTGGCTCCCTATTAAACATCGTATACATTTTAAGATCTTGCTAATTACCTATAAGGCCCTGAATGGTTTGGCACCTCAGTATTTGAGTGAGCTCTTATCACACTACAGTCCTTCATGTCCGCTGTGATCTCAAAACTCCATTTGAGTTTGGCCATTTGATAATACCTAAAATATCAAAATCAACTGCGGGCGGGAGATCATTTTCCTATTTAGCAGATGGAGGATCAGCACCTAGAGATGACCTCTATAGCCCTGAATGCCAGCGGAGACCAAGACAACTAGATGAGCCCCAGAGACTGATCCCCAGTGAATACCCTGTCTCCTAGACGGCCATCGGGACAAGACCACAGGAAACAGATGAGTCCTTTGCACAATCTGACTCTGCTGCAGCCTAGATTTAAACTGCTGATTTTGTCTGGCCAGAGGAGAATGAAACTATTTCGACACACTATTTCCCCGTCTAAATACTGTAAAGCTGATGTAAAGCCACCCAGCTTTATATCAAACTGATGTAAAGCTGCTTTGACACGATTTGCATTGTTAAAAGTGCTATACAAATAATAGTGACTTGACTTGACTTAATGGTCTCCTCACCGGCCTTCCAAAGAAGACCATTAGACAGCTGCAGCTCATCCAGAACGCTGCTGCCAGGATTCTGACAAGAACCAGAAAATCTGAGCATATCACACCAGTCCTCAGGTCCTTACACTGGCTTCCAGTTACATTTAGGATTGACTTTAAAGTACTTTTACTCGTTTATAAATCACTCAATCATGGCATAGGACCTAAATACATTGCAGATATGCTCACTGAATATAAACCTAACAGACCACTCAGATCATTAGGATCGAGTCAGTTAGAAATACCAAGGGTTCACACAAAACAAGGGGAGTCCGCTTTTAGCTATTATGCCTCCCGCAGTTGGAACCAGCTTCCAGAAGAGATCAGATGTGCTCAAACATTAGCCACATTTAAATCAAGACTCAAAACTCATCTGTTTAGCTGTGCATTTACTGAATTAGCACTGTGCTATGTCCGAACTGACTGCACTGTATTTTATGTATAATCATTTTCTATTCTTAACTGTTTTAATTCATTTTAAATCAATTTTTAAACCATTTTAAAAGTTTTAAATTCCTTGTTTTTATTTTTGTGATTAATTTTTATGATTATTTTAATTCCTTTTATGTAAAGCACTTTGAATTACCATTGTGTATGAAATGTGCTATATAAATAAACTTGCCTTCCCTTGCCTTGGGATATATTTGAACAGGTCCCTTTTCTAAACAACCCTGTTCTAGCTACCAAAGGGTAAAGTTAAAAAAAAAATTTTTTGTGATAATTATTGACCAAGAGAGTCCAGAGAATTGTACTGCAGTGTTGTTGTTTTTTGTTTTTGTTGTTGTTTTCGACATTGAGCAAAAAACTTCCATTGTGAAAAACGCCCAGCAGAGGTTGTACTTCCTTCGCCAGCTAAGAAAGTTCAACCTGCCACGGGAGCTGCTGGAACAGTTCTACACTGCCATCATTGAATCCGTCCTCTGCACTTCAATAACTGTCTGGTTCAGCTCAGCTACCAAATCTGACCTCAGAAGACAACGGAGGGAAGTCCGGACTGCTGAGCGAATCATTGGTACAACCCTCCCCACTCTCCAAGAACTGTACTTATCCAGAGTGAGCAAAGGGGCTGGCAAAATCACTCTGGACCCCTCACATCCAGCACACTCCCTCTTTGAACTGTTACCGTCTGGTCGACGCTGCAGAGCACTGAGCACCAGAACGACCAGACACAGGAACAGTTTCTTCCCTCAAGCTATCCATCTCATGAACACTTGACATTAAACGTGGAACACACAACACTATTATACATTAGTTATTCACCACACATACTTATTTTTCATTTCAATTTTGCACATATCATACCTGTTCACACATAATTGTCTATATTATATATTGTGTTTTTGCTATTTTGTACATTGCCTATTTGTATATTATTATTTTATTATCTGTGTCCTGTCCTGTTGCTGTCATTCTGTTGCACTGTGGAACTTCTGTCACTATAACAAATTCCTCGTATGTGTAAACATACCTGGTCAATAAAGCTCATTCTGATTCTGAAAACCTAGGACTAGTTTGCAAAAGTGTGTTTTCAACATATTCTCAATTATTTAACAAACGATTTGATTGACTGCAGTGGTTCTAGAGGCAAAGTTGTTCGGAATGAGGAGGTCTATCATATGATATGAATATTGTGTGTATGCATGAAAAACTGGTGAAAAACCTAGGACTAGTTTGCAAAAGTAAATCTCAAAAATCTTAAGGTTTTCAGCTACAAGATTAATTTATATAAAACAAAGCAATTGCCCACCGGCGGTACAGTGTGGGTTAAGGGACTTTACCATCAACATACCTAATTCCAAGTAAAGTTGAATACTGAAAAGACCACAAGACTGCATGCACTGTCTGCAGTTTTTTTAAATATCTATTGTATAAGATAAATATTTAAGCAAACATAAGCAAAAAAATAAATAAATAAATAAAAATAGCAAAAATAGAGTTGGACAGAACCAATGTAAGTTCCCATTTCAAAATCAGGTAGTGATCACAGCAGTCAGTTAAGCCTTTGCGGGGCTCTAGGCTAACGCAGCTTTGGGGGCCCCCTAACCCCCCCCCCCCCCCCTCCTTCTGTTACACGCCAATCAAACTCAAAAATGCGATCAAACACTGTATAAAGACACGCACGATATACTTAAAGCACATGTCATAATCCCATAGGAGGCAAAAAATTATGTACATAAATTAAACAATATTATCGAGTAATAATCTTACAAAACAGCAACAGCCCAGCAAATAAAGTTAAATATCACTCACCACTAAAAGGGCTTCTTCCTGCTCTTCTTATAATGCGCTAGAAGTTATAGACATTTTAAAAATGTATCATTTGTTTCTCTATTTAAAAACATTAATTTACAATAGTGAAAGACATCTTCCCTCAGTTATTTGTATTTATTACCGATAAACACAACAGCAGTTGACCATAATGCTGTACAAATAAAATAAAAACCAGTAAAAATAATAATATCAGTAAACTCAAAAGATAATTTAACATACAAAGTTTAAAAAGCCAAGGTAAGAAAATAAGATTTCAATTTAGTTTTAAACTCATAGACAGAATTTGAATCTTTCACAGATAAAGGAAGGTTATTTCATAACCTCGGTCCAACTATTGCAAATAGTAAAAGGTAGATTGTATGTTTTCTTGCTGGATGTTGTGCTTACGATAAATAATCACATCTTTGCATTCGACCAAACTCATTTGCAGAAATCAAAACACGAGTCTTACTCGCTGTGAAGCGGGAGCGACTAGGCGGCAGAGGATTCCGCTTGGTCTTAAAGCCTTCCTTGAGTGGCTACGTTCGTAATTCAAACAATGCTTTGGAAAAATAATCATTTATATTATTATAATATATGCCTGCAAATACAGGACAAACTGATGCCTTAAATATGGGACGATTCCGTATTATACGGAATGGTTGGCAACTCTAAAAATGCAAAAGAGAATTGACTCGGGGGCCCCCTAGTGTTCAGGGCGCTGGGCTGCAGCCCATGTTGCCCATTAGGATAATGCGGCACTGACAGCAGTATGTACATAAATAGATGAAGGATGCATTTAGGGCTAGGTGATATTGCCAAAAATATTATCACAATATTTTTTTCCCCCATATCATACAATATCTATATTTATTCACAATATTTAGAGTAAGAAACATTTTAATTTAGGGCCCCATGAAATCCATTATATTTTCCCCTTAATCCTTTCTTCCATTTTATTTTTTCTAGTTTCTGTGTTTTAAGATTCAATACAAATGTATCATCAATTGTGTCTAATGAAGTGAATTATTAAAATTTCAAAAATTTGATCATTCTTTTAAAACGTAATCAAAACATTGCATTTTTACTGCCAAACAAGATTCTGCACAACATACACGAGTAATATATTTTTGTCATAATTTATTCAAGTTTAACAGGACTTTTATTTTGACAGGTTTTTGTGAAGGTCTTTAACTTGCAGATAGTTCCAAGTTTTCCAGGACTGTGGAAACCCAGTTACATTGAAATTAAGGTTGTTTTTGCTGTGTATGCATCCTGTGTGCTCAACAACAATATTATTATATTACTAAATGCGTATTATGTAATGTATTATGTATTATGAGTATATGGGTTCTTACAGGACAGACCTTGCTCTTCTTCAGTTCTCCAGTGCTTCTGCTGCTTTCATCATTATCCATATCCTCTCCATCATCCTCGTCCTCCTCCTCCTCTCCATCCACATCCTCTTCATCATCATCATCATCATCCTCCTCTTCCTCAGGTGATCCACTGCCTCCATAACCATAGAGACTCAAGAGCTCCTGAATGGGCATTTCTTGCTCCTGCAAGAAAGCAAGTTTCTATTTCATAATTTGTGTTTGAATATGCCAAATCAGCAAAACATTGGTCATGTAGGACAGCAATCATCCTAAACATGCAAAATCTAAGCATGTGCTTAAAGTAACAGAAATGTTGAGTTACATAAACTGCAAGTGTATGTTTATTATTAGTATGTTTATTATTAGAAACCATAAAGACTAGACATGTTTCAAAGGTCATAGATGTTTTTCAAAGAACTTGTTCATGTCTATTAGACAGACATGTTCACAAGTCTCTGAGGTCCAAGTCCAAGTCAAGTCTCTGAGGTCAAGTTTAAGTCAAGTCTCAAGTCTTTAAAGCGGAGTCCAAGTCAAGTCTTAAGTCTTTGAGGTGGAGTCCAAGTCACGTCTCAAGTCTTTGTTCTATTTATTAGCAACAGTTCTTTCAGCTAGTTATTGAGGCTAAATCAGTTTTGAAATACTGATTTAACGATATGATTTTCTCAACAACAAAAAAACGTTAACAAAATTTATGACAAAGAAATGAAAAGGTGTCCATTTATTAATTGTCAGATAAAATGCTGCACATTTCTTTGTAAAATTGAAATATGTCAAACAACAAAACTAAATTTTAAAACAAACCCCAATTAATCAAATGAATTACACAAATTAAATAAATCTCATATAAACAAACTAAGGCTTTGTCTGTGCTCCAGCATGAGCAGTATTTCATCTAAATTGGATTGTATAATTTCGAAATTTGAAGCAAAAAAACAAAATGGTCTGACTTTAGTTTTGTGAAACTATTCTACATAAAACATCTGTACGAAACAAACCAGCAGACAGAGAAGACGGGCTGAATTAATGCAGATTGACTCTCTGCCAACAGGTAGACATTGTTTCCTTGGTCTGGACATTGTTTCCTTGGTTGCCGCTGTAAACAAAGCAGCACTGCGGTTATGATCACTACTTTAATATGCATTATACAGAGGCAAGATGAAAAGAAAATACCATTTAAACTTTTTTAAGACAGCCAGTTTCCCTCAGAGATACATTCATATAAACTCCTATACCAAATGACTTGCGTTTTTACGAGTCTCACGAGTCACGAGTCCAAGTCAAGTCTCGAGTCAGCTGTTCACGAGTCCAAGTCAAGTCCCAAGTCTTTATTTATGCGACTTAAGTGCGACTCGAGTCCAAGTCGAAGACTCGAGTTTCCATCTCTGCTATTAGACACATGAAAAAAAGAACAGAGATACCAGATTCCCATTCTTTTTCTTTGCACTGAGCAATTTTCTTACATAAGCCTGTTTACATTTTCGCACCACGGAGCAGCTCACTTCTTCTGAACATGCAAAATGTACATTTATTATTTATTATTACATTTGTTTGCCTCTCTGTGCCCACACAATGTATTTTGCTGCAACTAAATTCTCAATAAAACTGTTTTCATTGATGTATTTTACTGTTTCTGTTGTCAGACAACGGATTGAATATGAAATAGTGACTGAAACGCAAACCATTAAGTCTACATAACCAGCTCTTCCCTTCCAAGATGTTAATCTGCACAAAAATCCTGATTTATTATCGAGCCGTCGTCTGGTGAAATCAAATACACGTATGATAAAGACAATAGCTGTGCTGTGATTTCGGCTATACTTGCATGTAAGATAATGCACTTTAAAGATATAAGAAAATTACTGTTATATATTTTTACTGTCAATTTAATAAATCGCCATGGCAACACTTTAAGATTAAGACTATTTTTTATTTATTTGTCACATACACGATTATATAGAGAGTATATAACCAGCAGTAAAATGTGTTCTCTGCATTTAACCCATCCTAAGTGAACACACACCCGGAGCAGTGGGCAGCCATGTACAGCGCCCGGGAGCATTTGGGGGTTCGGTGCCTTGCTCAAGGACACCTCGGTTGTGGTATGGAAGCTCACCTCAGTCATGGTATACTCCCCCCCACCAACAATCCCTGCCGGACCTGAGATTCGAACCCACAACCTTCCGGTTACAAGCCTGACTCGCTATCCATTAGGCCACGACTGCCCAGGTTGTCCTACCTTTCATGATATCCAAAATCCGTTCACAATTTAGCATCTTCAGTATCTTGGTATCATATTAACCCTCTGGGGTCTGAGGTGATTTTGGGGCCCTTGAGAGGTTTTGACATGTCCTAATATTTGTGCTTATTTCAGCTACTTATAACATACTAATGACCAACATGTATTTGTTTTTGTATTCAGCACAAACTTTGCTACAATATTATGTGACCAAGATGGATGTACATCTTTGTATTTTTTTAGAAAAAAAATATTATGCGTGGTTAGTAAGTTTTGGGAAAACAAATGTAGCTGAAATAAGGCCATAAAACCCACACTAAATAGTCCTGAATAAGACTTTAGAGTAACCAGTCTTGTCGGCTAGAATATTTACTTCACAATTAAGTGAGAATCATTCTGCTTACTCATTTACAGAAAACAATACATTGATTAAAATTTTTTAAGACATGTTTTGTGATTGAAAGCCTGTATGCGAGGGAGTGACAATGTCCTTGAATATTAAGTAATTCTCACCTGAGACACAAAGGGCCCTCCCCTAAAGCTGCTAATGGCCCATCAGTGTGACTGACTTTGAGGCAGGTCAGAGAGAATGTGAGGAGATTGAACAAATGTTTTTTTTTATTATTTGTATTTTATTTACAACACCGTATAATCAAAACATACATAATGAAGGTCAAAGACACATTATTGTGCACACTGATCTAACCACAGAGATGTGAACAGACTTTGAGTCATTCCTGCAACAGATTCTGTTCAACAAGTGACAAGTAAATCATGCCTGATATTTACGTGTGTTATTTGAGTGTTTCTGCTACTTTCCATGGATTCAAGAAGAAAAAAAAACATATTCAGTGGTCAAGGAGCTTGTTTTACCATATAATATCAGTGTAGTTGGACATCTGATTCTGAGTTTGAAGAAGGTCATCAGGATTCATCTGTGGTGCAGGTATCTGATTAAAAAAATACACAACCAAAACATTTGTGAGCATGTTAATATCAGGAGCATCTTTTTATATATATGTTTTATAGACTCACGCATGCTTTGTACTATCGTAAACAAAAAAAAAATACATTTTATATCTGAGAAACTAATTATTATTGTTTAGAAAAAACGAACTATGATTTTGTAGTCATATAGCCTAGTATGTATGGCTTTGTACTACAAAAGATGTACTTTGTACTTACTATAAAAAAAGGATATTTTATATCTGAGAAACTAATTATTATTGTTTAGAAAAAACGAACTATGATTTTGTAGTCATATAGCCTAGTATGTATGGCTTTGTACTACAAAAGATGTACTTTGTACTATAAAAAAGGATATTTTATATCTGAGAAACTAATTATTATCGTTTAGCACGCTATTTAATCCATTTGTGAACATTAAACATTTTTCTAAACATTGTAGCATTCATCATGTTGTCGTTTGGGAAAACAAATAAACGTGTTCAAGTTTGAGTCACAATAACACGTTAACTAATGCAAAAAAAAGAAAAAGAAAAAAGATTACTTACTCATCATATCGCTCTTCTCTTCTGGATGAACTCTTGCTCTTATTTTGAGGCAAATCCAGCTTTTATTCAGCGTGTCTTCTTCCAGAAACGAACAGTAATGTTAGCGCGAGGAACATCAGCCTTTGTTTTTGGGCGTCTCCACGAGCACGTGGCTCACGCGTGATATTTACATATGAACGCGAGGGGGCGGGATCGCATTAGAAATAATGAGTTAGACGGGACAGACTGAACATCGTGTTGGTTTCATACGGATTACTTCATCACAGAATGTTTGTTTTCGATAAGACTTACTTCATTTCAAAGTAGACACTTCCAGCTTTCTATAGATATAACTCCCATGTCCGTGTGTTGAGTTTTCGCTGAGTTACACTTCATTTTAGTGACGTTTTTGAAGAGCAGCTCGCGGAGATGGAGAAGACAAAGAGCGCATCCTGTTTGTTTTCTTTTTTTTTTCCAAAACCACAAAGTTTTGTTGTTATTGTGAGTGTACACAAAAATAATAGACACTTCAAAGTTTCAATTGATGTATAACACTTATCTGTACGACCAAAATCGACGGAGTATTTTTAATGTCTTTTGCACTGGTCTTAAAAAAAACGAGTTGGTATCGCGGCGATACAGCCGTCCCATAACAAAGTTTGGTGTGAACTACTTGTTTCTGCTTGTAGGAGTATGAATTAATTTACAGCCTGATTTTTCCAAAAATCCACATTCAAATAAAAAAAGCCGACTTCCTGTTGGTTGTAGATAATGACTGTATATTAGAAAGTTGTCCGGCTTTATGAGAACAACATGTATACCGAGTTTGGTGACTGTAGGAAAAACTATCCACCCCACTTTTGACAATAGATGGCGCTATAGAGTGCCTCCTCCACGCCCATTTATGAGCTTTTGCCAGTGTCTAACTATCATTAATGCTGATGTGTACGTTGAGTTTCATGAAATTCTAAGCATGTTAAGGGCCACAAAAACACCAGAAAATAATATAAAAGTTTGATATGTTGCCATGGCAACATTATTTAAGATATCAATAATCCCTTGACAGTTTTACATCGGCCGTGTTTTTACATTATTCTGAAGTTTGAAATCAGGTAAATATAAGAGGGTGCATTCAAAGAGTTTTAAAAAGTAAAACACTTCCTGCTGCTAGTTGGTGGCGCTATGACCGAAACTCATTATAGTCACATCTATGTGATCGGACTCCTTGAATGAATAAACTACTGAAGTTTGATCAAAATCAGACAAAGTTTGCAAAAGTTATTAAACATTTCTCACCATAATTTCAAAGCCTTGCCAAGGCCAAACCCTTTGAGATATCAAAAATCCTTTTGCAATTTAGCATTCCCAATGTCTTGAGATCATGTTGACCAAGTTTGGTGGCAATCGGGTAAAAAACCTAGGATGAGTATATCAAATTCCACAGCATGCATTTTAGACAAAACCCAGAATTAACCGACTTCCTGTTGTAAGAAGCCTATAACATGCAGTGCGAAACTTGTTTGGCTAGATGAGATCTATATGTGTACTGAGTTTTATATGCCACGCCCGTGTACCAGTCTCTGCCCGGCCATAATGGCGCAGATTCCAGGGTGTGTGCCAATTTTCAATAGTTTTTGAGCACGTTAAGGGCCCCAAAAGCCCCAAAAACCTTGACGAAAAATAATAATAAGAAGAAGAATCCTAAGGAAAACAATAGGGCTCTTCGCCCCCTTGGACCTATAATAAGAATAAGAATAATCCTAAGGAAAACAATAGGGCCCTTCGCCTCCTTTCGCCCCCTCGACTCTAATTACCAAGAGTCAAGTAACAGACATCTAACAGTCATAAATACTGACGTTAACACAGGGAAAATTTGTATCGGACACCTCGCAGATACAAACGGGGTAATGTTTTATGTTTTGATTAAAATAGTTAACATTAGCCGGCCGCGTATGTTGCTTATTACTTATCAGAGCTGACGAAACTGAAGATTTGCACTAAATAAAACTAAATAATCCGCACATAAGATGAAAAGATGAAAGTATGAGTATTTGATGAAGCCCGTGTGCATGGTTACTCTAAATGTATAGAGATTTTCATGGAGGAAATTAACAAATAATCTGCAAATTTTTCTGACTTTGAAGCATAGCCTACTTCCACATAAAACTCCATGTGATTGCCTAAATATGAGCTGCTGTGGAAAACTGCTCAAATACAGCTAGTTTTATCCATGCCCGGTTCCAGAATTAAATACTGAGGATGCTTTAGAAAGTGTTCTCTAGTCTCAATTCACATACATTTTCACATATATTTTTGTCCTGTCCCTTGCTCTTTTGAGTGTGAATCCCGCATAAATATGCGGATATCATTCCCAAAACTTTGCAGCATGTATGTGGCCGAAAAATATATATTAGTTTTATATAGACCGGGAACAGTACCATTCTAAACTTGTTTTAGCTAATGGCGATTGTCTGCCTGATCCCAAGCTCCTAACAGAATGGGTAGACAACGTTAGCAAGTAGCCAGATATTCACTGGCCCGCCATATACTGCTATCTGGTGGACAAGCCGAGTGTTTACACACGCGAAAAACTAAGAGCCTACAAATCGCTAGATGCCTATAATTACGTAGTCTGCGGGTATGTCCAAACGGTTTTATATAGCAATATAGGCGATGACTTTTGTGTGTTAAAAGTGGAGGTTTTACCGAGCCAGCGCCAAGAGAAAAACACCTCTATGTACCAAGCCTGGGTTGGGGAAGGCTACATCCATACTGCAAATTGCACCTGCATGGCAGGGTAAGTATTTATCATTGGAGACGGATGCACTGTAGACTGATTCCCTTGACTTGATGGGTTTATTTCCCTAGAAAACCCTGTTGCACTAATACATTCCATATACACCTCTTGCTCGCAGTTCAACATAGCATAGCCTATCCCAGTTGCTGCAAGCTTACCTCTTCTCTGTTCTGCATCAATAACAAATGTAGCCTCCACACAATACCAGTCTGCTTTTCATTTCAGTTCAGAGCCAGTTAATCCATCATTCGTTAGTTATCCTCGTTAATACATCATTCTTTTGTGTGAGAAAGGTGTCCTTCCGCTGTCACGACTACTAATCACTTGTACCCTGCATCCGTCACCTTTCCTCCAGGGTAGCTACTGCTAAACTAAACTTGTGTCTGTCATTTTACCAGTTATCGTGGAGATGCGTAAAAATCACGTCAGTGCGTGATGAGGTCAAAGAAAAAATAAATAAATAAAATACTCGGACATGTCATTAAGACACATAACACATGGTTAGAACAGGCATACGTAGCAACAGGTACAGAGTAGACTACTTTTGATTTTTTTCATAGTAGGCATGCTAGTAGTATTTAGTCTGTAGCCTATGTCTTATCTGCAGTATGTCTAGTAGTATATCTAGTATGATGGAATTAATTTTCTGACCCTGACATGCGCACTGCGAATTTTCCTGTGACGTGAACCGTGAAGGGGTCTATATTAGTTCCTGTTTGTTCCTTGGTTCTCTGTCCTGTTTAACGTCATTTTAAGTGGTTGTATGTTCCTTGTGGATTCATTAAATACTATTTATTTTTGATTATCTGCCTCCATTGTTCTCCTTCGAACTCCTCGCCTCGGCAACCCGTGACAGTTTTGTTATAATGAGAGGATTCGTGAGCTTGCACTGGACTCAGCGCTGGACAAAAATAAACCTTTCGATTCTCTCCAGAGCGCAAACACAAATATGCAATTTGCCAGATCTGTTTCGCCAATATGATAATGAACAGATAATACCTTGAGTTTTTCGGCACCTATGTTCACAGCATGCAAAAATCTACGACGGCGTTTTAGTGCCACTTTAAAAAATAAAAAATATCTAAGATTACGAGATTAAAGTCTTAATATTACGAGAATAAAGTCGTAATATTACGAGAATAAAGTCGTAATATTATGAGAATAAAGTCGAAATATTACGAGAATAAAGTCGAAATGTTTAGAGAATAAAGTCGACATGTTTCGAGAATTTAAATCGTAGAAATTAAAGTTATAATATTTTGAGAGTATAGCCTATTGCGCATGCAAATTGCCCGGATTGAGAGCACGGGGATTCGGGAGAAGTTGCCAGGCCACCGGAATTAGGCCTATTTAAATATTGTTGTGTCCGAGCGGCTGCATCATCTTACTGGGATGAGGAAGAGTCAATTTTCAGGACTCGCAGAAACAGCTTAATATCAAGAATATGATATTTATTAACAGACTGAACAGGAGCTCACACTCCCAATCAACATTCCTTTGGGGGGCGCTGTAGCTCTCTTATTTAACCCTTTTTTAATACACTACAAATATATGTGGGATTATTAGCAGAAATCATACCATATACCCGTGGGGACAGTATACTTGGAAATAATATTTCATGTCTTCCATTGCATTCGTTATTTGTAGTACCCCAGCCACCCAATAGCAATAAGATTTGCGCTTTTGGTACTTTTAATATAAAACAAAGTCTCTGCTTTCAAAATCAGTTTTATAGAAAAACACAAATTATGTGTCTTACAATAATGTGTTTTTCAAGCTCTTTAATGATCAGATTGTTGTATTTATGTGAATCAATTCATTAAAGTATAGGCTACTGTTTTCTTTGTGAAAATTCCACCACCTACTCCGCAAAAATGTCTGTGGTGTCCAAACTTTTTATTCTTCACATGTAGCCTATTTAATTAATAAAACGTTCAAAAGGTTGAAGTGGACTCCAACTCATTAACATAAGTTATATAGTTTTCTTTTCTGAGGTAGGCTGTAGGCTATAACATTAAGTGACTTCACAAGCTGTTTTATTCATGGTATAGGCTAATACAGTGAATGATTGGACATAATATTTAATGCCTTCCATTCATAATTTAAAGCATGCCAGCCACCCAGTAATCACAATAATTTTGTGCTTTGTTGCTTTTAACATAGCCTAACACAGCTCAGCTTTCAAATTCTGTCAGTTTTATCACAAAATACAAATTATAAATGTGTTTTCCTCTTTATTTCAAGTTTATGGCAAGATATAAAAGTGAAGGAACATCAGAAGGCATGAAAAAACAGTATAGCCTAATTTATAATGAAAATAATGTCTCATTATTGTAATCGAAAATATGATTGACACACGTGCCGCTTGAACTGAAGCGAATACAGCGATCTGTCACGCCACATTAAAGAGCGTGAAAAAACACATTATTGTAATATACATATTGCTTGTATTTCGCTATAAAACTGACAGATTTTGAAAGCTGAGACTTTGGTATATCTCCCGGTGCTCCCAATCCGGGCCATTTGCATGTGCAAAAGGCTAGAAGAAATACTATAACTTTAATCTTTATTCTGAAATCATTTTGACTTTATTCTCGTAATATTTCGACTTTATTCACGTAGTATTTCGACTTTATTCTCGTAGTATTTTGACTTTATTCTCGTAGTATTTCGACTTTATTCTCGAAACATTTCGACTTTATTCTCATAATATTTCGACTTTATTCTCGTAATTTCGACTTTATTCTCGTAATTTCGACTTTATTCTCAAAAAATTACGACTTTAATCTCGTAATCTTAGATATTTTTTATTTTTTAACATGGCACTAAAACGCTGTCGTAAAAATCAAATTATAACCGACTGAAATATTTTGAAATTTTGTACCCTACCTGATCGAATCAATCCAGTCTTTCACTCTGCCTGTGTCAATTTGAGTCTTGTTAAAGATTTTAATCTCTGCTGCCACCAAGATTCAAGATTTTTATTTGTCACATACACGATTATATAGAGAGTATATAACCAGCAGTGAAATGTGAGTCAGGTCCGCTCCATGGACAGTGCAAATATTATAGAATACAACATAGAGGAAATATACATAAAATGAAATAAGTAAAAAATAAGATATAAAGTTTTAAAATATAATACTTTTAAAATATAAAATGCATGACAGTATACTGTAGACTTAAATATTAAGATAAGCAGGAATGTACAAGAGAAAAATGTGCAAACAGGTTGTACATGGTTGTCATGTAGCAGCAATACCAAAAAAAAAAAAAAAAATTAAAATGCCAAAACACAGAAAGTGCTGTGTGCAAATGACACTGTCAGTGTGAGGTAGAGAATAATGAATATCTTACTGATTGTTAGTGATTATAAAGTGGAGTCATGTGATGTTAAGAGGCTGAGTTTGAGTTTAGGAGCCTGATGGCCTGAGGGAAGAAGCTCCTCCTAAGTCTTTTTGCCATCAGGCTGTGGAAGCGCTTACCAGATGGCAGCAGAGTGAAAAGACAGTTACCAGGGTGGTTCGAGTCCTTGATGATTTTGACAGCTCTGCTTCTGCAGCGTTTGAGGTAGATGTCCTGCAGGGAGGGGAGAGCAGACCCTGAGATGCACTCAGCTAAGCGCACAACTCTCTGCAAGGCTTTGCAGTCTTGACTGGAGCTGTTTCCATACCACACTGAAATACACTGAGTCAATACACTTTCTATGGTCCCTGAATAGAAAGTTTTCAGGATTGTTGGTGAGACCCTGAATTTCCTCAGCTGTCACAGATGGTACAGTCTTTGCCTTGCTTTCTTAACCTGTGTTTGAATGTGTGTAGTCCAAGTCAGGTCCTCGGAGATGTTTACACCGAGGTACTTGAAGCTGCTCACCCTCTCCACAGGGGTCCCACTGATCATAAGAGGAGTGTAGGGCCGCAGGTGTCTCTTTCTGAAGTCCACAATCAGCTCTTTAGTTTTGCTCACAGTCAGAGAGAGACAGTTGTCCTGGCACCATGATGTAAGTGAACGGGATTGGGTATTTGCATGAGGCGATCTGATTGGCTGACGCCTCCGTTGGCGCTTGAAAAGTTGCGTCAGCACCACGCTTCAGACACGCCCTCCATCAAGCGTTGACGCCGACGCCCCGTGTGAATGCAGCGTGAGCCAGAGCGCGCGCACACACACGTCACACACCGGATGCGTGTGCGCACTCAGATCACTTGGACATGTTTGTGTACAAGAGGTAAAAAAATATATAAATACTGTTTGTTTTCTCACACAAACCACTCGTTTCGTGTCTTAGGCCATCAATGTGTAGTTACGATGGGGAATTGTTTAATTTGGATTTCTCTGTGCATGTTCTTTTTCCCTATTATAGAGACAGTGATCTATACCTGCCATTATATGACTGACAGACTAGAACGGTTTGACCTAAAAACATCAAAATTGGATCTACTGAAGAAAAAAAGACACCTACATCTTGGATGCCCTTGGGGTAAGCTGATAGATACCAAATTTTAATTTCAAAGTGAACTATCCCTTTAATCAAAAGCTAATACTAGGTTTACTCATGTGAGCAAATTTTTACATATTTTACTGATTTGGTTGTTAAGTTTGAACTTGTAAGGAGGAACAAAAGTACACCGCTGTGAACAAAAGGAAGCTGTGCTGGACGGAATGCGGCAGCAACACACTAATCATTTCACCTGGTTTATCTTTTTTCATAATTGTTTGAAGTCATAATTGAAGTTGAAAACCTACACTACCAGTCAAAAGTTTTTGAACAGTAAGATTTTTAATATTTTTTAAAGAATTCTCTTCTGCTCACCAAGCCTGCATTTATTTGATACAAAATACAGCAAGAGCAGTAATACTGTGAATTTTTCCTACTATTTAATATAACTGTTTTCTATTCATTCTATTTAAATATATTTTAAAATGTAATTTATTCCTGTGATCAAAGCTGAATTTTCAGCATCATTACTCCAGTCACATGATCCTTCAGATATCATTCTAATATTCTGATGTGCTGCTCAAAAACAAGTATTAATATTATTATTATTATTGTTGAAAACACCCGAGCATAATTTTTTTCAGATTTCTTTGATGAATAGAAAGTTCAGAAGAAAGGCATTTATCTGAAATAGAAATCTTTTGTAACATTATAAATGTCTTTAGCATCACTTTTTCATAAATGCTTGCTTTTTATTTCAGATAAATGCTGATCTTTGGATCTTTCTATTCATCAAAGAATAATAATAATAATAATAAATGTTTCTTGAACAGCATATCAGCATATTAGAATGATTTCTGAAAGATCATGTGACACTGAAGAATAGAAAGCAGTTATTTTAAATAGTCAAAATATTTCACAATATTACTTCCTTTGTTGTATTTTGGATCAAATAAATGCAGGCTTGGTGAGCAGAAGATAATTCGTTAAAAAACATTAAAAACATTACTGTCCAAAAACCTTTGACTGGTAGTGTACATGTATCACTAATTTAAATAGTTTACTTATTTTGGAATGTTTCAATTAACTGGCAGAAATTCCACTGTTGCAGCTTTTCCTTCACGGAAGAATCTATTGTCTAAAACATAAGTTTAAACACATTTAGTACAACACATTTTAAAAAATAAATGACTGTAATTAGAGGCTATTCTAATAGATGCATAACAATATTCAATATCATATTAATAAACCATAAAAACACTTTTAGTGTTATTAGTGCTGGTCATTTTCCAAACACTGACACTGGTCCTGTTTTGACCAGCAGGCGTCACCGTTGTGTCACGAACGCTTGGAAGCAGTGAATCATTTTGCGAAGCAATTGGTTTAATTGATTCGAAGCTTCGAATAGCTTTGTTTCTCCCATCACGTCTTTCATATGGGAGAATTGGATTCTTTTTAGACTTTTCAAACAGAGAATTCACCGAATTTGAGCGCTTCTCTCTGGACTAAGCTGGTCTGAGCTGTCGCTGGGCTAACATTATATACTGGACCGACAAGTTAAATGGTCCGTTTCCCATATATAAATGTGATGATCACTAGTGCGACCAAACAAACTGTAGTCAGAACAGGTCTGCAACCCTCCATTAACTGTAAAATAATATCGCCAACAATTTAAACCTGGCATAATGGTAGATAGTGATTTCAGTAACATACTTAAGTGTATAGTAGGCCTAACGTTAACGTTATACATTTTACTACACATTATTAACGTTGGGTAACTGTAATACATCTCTAAACAGTTTCGCTAGTCTTTCTGTTAATTTTTTAATTACTTTATTACTGCTAGCAACCTAACTGGTACAGCTAGTTATTTATTTACAATCGAGCTCATTCTCCGGAGAACAATACACTGACTAAAGGGAACTACAACTTCATTTAAAAAAAAAAACATTCAATTTTAGAGTGTGTTTAACGTTTCTTTATATGTTATAAGATTTATATATCAAAAAACAATATTACTTACCTCATACTGACGCAGCAGCAGCTTCTTCTGTTGTCTGACTGTCAGTCACTTGTCGTCCGTTAAAATAAAAAAAAAATTTAATCGTTGGGTTATTAAAAATAACCCAACGATGTTTAAAAAAATATCCCAATGTTTTAGAAAATAACCCAACATAGTGACCCAATATGTGTAACCCATCGGTTGGGTTAAAAAAAATAACCCATTGTTTTTTGCTGTGCAGGTAAGCTGCTTCTGATGTTGGTTCTGTTTCAGAAGTGGCTTGGTAGCCCTTTTCCTGAAGACGTCTGAGCGTGGTGACTCTTGATGCACTGACTCCAGCTTCAGTCCACTCCTTGTGAAGCTTTCCCAAGTGTTTGAATCAGCTTTGCTTGACAGTATTCTCAAGCTTGCGGTCATCCCTGTTGCTTGAGCACCTTTTCCTACCCAAGTTCTTCCATCCAGTCAACTTTGCATTTAATATGCTTTGATACAGCACTCTGTGAACAGCCACCCCTTTCAGTAATGACCTTCTGTGACTTACCCTCTTTGAGGAGGGTGTCAATGATTGACTTCTGGACCATTGCCAAGTCAGCAGTGTTCACCACTATTGTGGTTTCAAAGAACAAGAAATACCCGGAATTTATACTGTATGGATGGTCATTTAATGATACTCAAATGTAAATATTCTAATATTTTGAGAGACTGGATTTTTGACTTTCATGAGCTGTAAGCTCTAATCATTAAAATTAAAAAAAAAAAACGTTTGAAATGTTTTACTTTACATTAGTGCTGGGCAGTATACCGGTTCATACCGAATACCGGTGTTTATTTTTCTTATGATATGAATTTTTAAAATACCGCAATATTTGTCATTTAAACAATGTTCGGAATGCAACACTGTTTGAGAGGGGTCTCTTTTCACAAAGCAATGTGTTGCAATGTGGCGAGGACACAGCTGTATGTGTTACTGAGCGTGAAAGTTACGAAACTGAAGCTGTAGAACTAGTAGAACGTGATGACACAGAAGAACTTATCCACAATATCCACATTGACCGCCACAAATATTCACTGCCCCTTGCCATCAGCTCCAGCAACATTCACACACGAGCGCGACTTTAGCACTATATTTAGCAACTTGCAGACCATTTTAGCGGCTTTTTTTCCATAGAATATACATACTGACAAACCTAGCGACTTTTTGGATAAACCTTTCATTCAGTTGGAAGATGTCGCCGGTTCTGCCCCACGAGTGCGAGGTCTGACTCTCCCGGCGCAGTGTCGCCTCTCGGCATTTGTTCTATGCAGTGAGCGGCAGAGAAGCAGCACTTTCAGCTGGCCATACCGCAGCAGACTCATCAGTAAATCAGTACAAAACAGCGTTTCCACCTGCCGCTTACTGACTGTTTGGAATTATAAATGTGAGCATAGTTCGTCTGTTAATATTATGCACTTTTTTGTTTGTTGTTTTTTTAGTTTGTTACTCAGATGCAGGCAGTGAGCTGCATGAGACAAAAAAGTAGGCTAATATAGCCAAAACCCCCACATAGCCTCTCTTTAGTGTAGATGCATGCTGATTTTATCAGACGATGTCGCGATTATAAATGAGAGTGACTCCTGGTTAACATGTATTAATGGGTCGTGTTTAGTCACTTTAGTGTGGAATTTTTCTACAATATTCACTCATCATGACAGGAAAATGCATGCACAAATGTGCCGGTGTGCACTCTATTAGGCTATATTAAAGCGCTGTATCATATTCAAACCCAAATGAAACTACGAGTATGCAATGTCATAGTTATGTCATCAGTTAAGTCATGAAGTTACAAAAGAAGGCCATTAAAGCTGCCTTAAAACTGTGCATGCAAGTATTTATTATTTATGATGAGTCACATTCAAAGCAGTGTCAGGTCTGCATCAAGTTCAGCAGGAGCAGTTTTTAAAGTAGCAGCCAAAATAACCTAATAACCAGCTGCTGTGATGTCTGTTAATCAAAGAACAAAATTAAAAAGAGGAAATCAGTAATTTAGAAATTAGAGTTTGATAACTTTATTAAATTAGGCTATATTTTCTTGCTGAAGGGCACAGGTAGCTATATGACATTTATTATAATGTGAAGATTGTTTTAAGTTCACTTAAATTAGAAGTTATTTTTTAAAGTCTAATAAATTTTAAATTGATAGCTCTTAATTATACTGTAATGTTGAATGGCTATAGTAAACGTTTAAATATTAGGAAAAAAATTCATAGAGACATCAGTTGGTATCAGTGATAATAGCCTTCAGTCATAAAAAAGAAGAGAGGGACCGTAGGGTACTATGTCTCCAAAAATTTGATTTATTGCCCCTCATAAAAATACCACCCACCAATCCCTCCCTCCCTCCTGCCATAACTGGACACCTGTTTTGGACACCTGTTGTACACCCCCACCCATCTAAATGGCGATCTGGTTATCCACTCCAGTGTGTTTAAGGAATTTATGACTGTTTTTGTGTGTGGGCCGTTGTTATGTGTTTTTAAACTTTAAATGGTGAAATCGTGTTAAAGGGAAGTTTTTATTAAAGTGTTTTCACATCAAATATACGTGTAAAACGTGCAATGACTGTTTTCCCTACAAGCCAAGACGTGTTGGTGTAATTAAAACAATTTTAGGCAAAGTTAGAAAATAAAGCATTAGATACGCTAGTTTTTCTATCATTACAATTATAGATAGTTTGACAAAGTTAAATAAAACGGGCTGCCCCTTCTAACCCCTGGTTATCCGATGTTCTTCGTGAGCATCGGACCAAACTCAGAGCGGCAGAGAGAAAATGGCGCAAATCAAACGATCCGTCGGACCTGACTAGGTATCAGTCTTTGCTTTTGTCTTTCTCTACTGAAGTCTACACTGCCAAATCCTCACACTTCCACAACAAGATCAACAGCGCTCCAGACATGCGTGATCTCTTCAAAACATTTAATTCTCTCCTCTGTCCCCCTCCACTGCCGCCCACCACTTCTATAACAGCTGACGACTTTGCCACTTTTTTCACAGACAAAACTAGAACAATCGGTAACCAGTTCTCAACTCCACACACACAGGACCTCCAACCAACCACATCCACTGCTCAAACTCCCATCTTCTCCTTCTGTCCCCTCACCGAGGCGGAAGTATCCAAACTTCTCCTCTCCAGCCATCCTACAACATGTCCTCTTGACCCAATCCCCTCTCACCTTCTCCATGCAATCTCTCCCACACTCTTACCGGCACTCACACACATTATCAACACATCTCTCCGCACTGGCATCTTCCCCACAGCGTTCAAGCAGGCCCGGGTAACCCCACTGCTCAAAAAAACCTACATTAATCACTTCTCTTTTAGAAAACTACAGACCTGTCTCTCTCCTTCCATTCGTAGCGAAAACACTCGAACGAGTTGTCTTCAACCAGCTCTCACTGTTTCTTTCACAGTACAACAAACTGGATGCTAAACAGTCAGGTTTCAGGAGTGGCCATTCAACAGAGACTGCGCTACTCTCAGTCACTGAAGCCCTGCGAGTCGCAAAGGCCGATTCCAAATCATCAGTCCTCATTCTGCTCGATCTTTCTGCTGCTTTTGACACTGTCAATCATCAGATCCTCCTGTCCACCCTCTCATCGCTGGGCATCACTGGGATTCCACTTCGCTGGTTCGAATCCTATCTCACCGGTAGGTCCTTCAGGGTGGCCTGGGGTGGGGAGGTATCCAAAGCACATCAACTGGTCACTGGGGTTCCTCAGGGATCGGTTCTTGGACCCCTCCTCTTCTCCACATACACTACATCACTGGGACCCATCATACAGGCACATGGATTCTCCTACCATTGCTACGCCGATGACACACAGCTCTATCTCTCTTTTCAACCAGATGATCCAACGGTAGCTGCACGGATCTCAGGCTGCCTGGCGGACATCTCGGCATGGATGAAAGAACATCACCTACAGCTCAACCTGGCAAAGACTGAGCTTCTTGTCGTCCCTGCCACTCCGACTCTACAGCATGACTTCTCGATTCAATTAGGCACATCAATAATTTCCCCATCAACTTCGGTCAGAAATCTTGGTGTAATCTTTGATGACCAGCTGACCTTCAAAGAGCACATTGCAAAGACTGCTCGATCTTGCAGGTTTGCGCTACACAACATCAGAAAAATCAGGCCCTTCCTGACAGAGCATGCTGCACAACTTCTTGTCCAGGCCCTTGTCGGTTCTAGGCTGGACTACTGCAATGCTCTTCTGGCTGGTCTTCCATCAAACACAATCAAACCTCTACAAATGATTCAGAATGCAGCGGCACGACTGGTCTTCAATGAGCCCAAAAGAACCCATGTTACACCTCTCTTCATCTCACTGCACTGGCTACCAGTGGCAGCTCGCATCAAGTTCAAGACACTGATGCTTGCATACAGAACGACCACAGGCTCAGCACCCTCCTACTTCCACTCACTATTACGAATCTACATCCCCTCCAGAAGTCTGAGATCTGCTAGTGAGCGACGCCTTGTGGTACCATCACAGAGAGGCTCAAAATCACTCTCCAGAACATTCTCATTCACCATTCCTGGATGGTGGAATAATCTTCCCACCCCTATCCGGAATGCTGGATCCCTGTCAATCTTCAAGCAACAACTGAAAACTCATCTCTTTCGGCACTACGTGACTTCATCCTAAACTTGTTCATTAAAAAAAAAAAAAAAAAAAAATCCCTTTATCTTTCTCTCCTTCCCTTGCTAGCTTGTACTTATTTGAACAATGACTGAGACTTGGTGTTACGAGCACTTCCTCTGTCTGATTGCCTCTTCAAGATGAATCGCTTTATGTACTCCCCAATTGTAAGTCGCTTTGGATAAAAGCGTCTGCCAAATGACTAAATGTAAATGTAAATGTAAAAAGAAGAAGAGTTGAGAGTGTTTGTTCATCTAACAAAAAAGCACCAAACACGTTCGTTAACATTAGAAAATGCTGTCTTATCTTACCGTGTTGTGAAATAAAAAATATCAGACCGTTAAGTAAGATCATACAGTTTAAAAGTAAAAAAAGAGCAGTCATTTAAAAATATCGTTAAAACAACAGTATCCGGCAGTAGTCAAAAACTCCTTGGTAGTCTATCGTTACAATTTAGGCAAGTTAGCTAAGTGTGTCACGACAGAAAAACGAAAAGAAAGAACCCCGAGCGTCTAGCACTGATCCAGCAGGTCGTCCTCACGCTGCGCTGTCAAACTCCGAATGAGGCCTGGAGCGCGCGGACCAAACCACGCCTACGACAACCCCTAACACGGGGTGGAGAGACTGAACCAAAGATTTAAAATAATTAAACTAATGTTTTGAACATTAGAATGAACGTTATTTTAATAAATCTTTAGCAGTTCTTAATTAATGAAACCGTACAGCGTTCGCCCTAAACCTTTTCACTGTAAAATTAGGTTAGCCTATACAAGATTCCTTTTAAACATACATCTCTAGTCTGTAGGAAAAAATGTTGTTTGTTTTATTTTATTTAGTTATTCACAATTGATTCCTTTATTTGCTCTTTGTTTTTGTCAACTTTAACCCTACTGACTTGTTATATAACCAGACTTTTTCACTTTTAAAAGTTAGATTATACAAGTTTCCTTTTAAACAAAAATCACTAATCCACAGGCCTTTATTTTATTTAATTATTCACACTTAATTTAGTTATGCCTATTATTTACTCTTTGATTTTTGTCAAACTTAAGTCATCTCGCTGTGATGTCAGCATAAAAAATTAGATTAGGCCTACACAAGTTTATTCCTAAACATACACCTCTAAACCACAGGAAAATGTTGTTTGTTTTGTTTTATTTAGTTATACATAGGTTACTTAACACATCTATTCCTTTAATTGTTTTTTGATTTGTCAATCTTAACTTGCGATGTGGTATAACAGTTTGAAAGCATACACGTGCGTATGCGAACGCAAACAGGATTTCTCTTTGATTTTCCACCCGTAACGTTTGTGGTGTTATCTATCAATTGAAACAGACACACAACGTCTAAACTTTACTAAGAAATGCAAATATCTCGTCTCACGCAGTGCGGTGAGACCAGAATGGTGCTGTGTGTCTGGACTTATGATTACTGACGTGTGTAGGCTATATCAGATCAAGAGGTTGTTGTAAAACAAAAAAGGTGATTCTGGGGAGTTGTGAACTGCAATCAAACGAGTTTGGAGGGGTCTGGCGATTTGAACGATGGTGTTGTGTCAGACAAAGTTCAGAGATCAAAACAGATATTTCTTGTAAGATGTAGTTCAGTGATCAAAGTATGTCCATAGCATCCTTTTTTACAACATGCACCTGCGAGTGCAGGGAGGATCCGGTCCTGGTGAACTTTTTGCCTAAAGTTCAGTGATCAAAGGACATCCATCGCATCTATTTTATGACATACACCTGCGTGTGTGAACTTTGTCAAAAGTTTGTTGGAATGGTTCACTGGATGGTCAACACACACACTAAAACAACTCCTACATTTAAACATTTAGACTTTTACAAATGAAAACTTTTAGAATCACACCGGGTATCTCTACAAGATGATGAAAAACAGCATGATTAAACAACGATATGACTTTTGTTTTAACAAATACATTTTTAGATCTTTCAAACCTAAAACATGATGCTCTAAACAAACCAAGGATTAGAAGCAGTCAAATGATCCTCTGATGAATGCAAGACAGTTACAGAGTCTTTCTTTATGAATTAGAGTTAAATTAGACTACAAGTTAGTCGTCATAAGGTTGTTTGCAACAAAACTAATTCCTACAAATGTCTCACAGAATCTTTACAGCAGTTTAGACTTTCTCTCTCACTTTAAAAATGGTATTATTAACCGTTTGTTTAAATGCAGCATGTTTATTTTTTACACTACAATGTTTTATTTTATTAAAATAAAAACAACTGGTCTATATAGGGTTATTTTACTAAGATATGATCAAATAATTGACAGAGGAAATAGTTCAAATAATCGATAAGTCCAACTTATCAACCCTGTTTGATGTGTCTGACGGTTTGTGACAAATATCTTACTGATACAGACGTGTTAAGATGTTAAGTATGTGTGAAACATGTGTAAAGTTCAATATTACTGTTAAAAATAGTATAATAAAACAAAAACACACACACACACACTAAAACAATCCCTATACAGTTAAACATTCAGACTTTTATGATGTCTCATACAAATCTTTTACAAATAAAAAACTTCTTAGAATCACACCGAGTATCTCTACAAGATGATGAAAAGCAGCATGATTAAACAATGATATAACTTTTGTTTTAACAAATAAGTTTTTAGATCTTTCAAACCTAAAACCATGATGCTCTAAAGCAAGGGTTAGAAGCAGTCAAATGATCCTCTAACGAATGCAAGACGGTTACAGAGATTCGTCTTCATGAATTAGACATAAATTAGACTAAAAGTTAGCTGTCGTGAGGTTGTTTGCAACAAAAGTAGTTCTTAAACAAGCTGCAACAAATGTCTCACAGAATCTTTACAACAGATTAGACTTTCTTTCTCACTTTAAAAGTGGTATTATTAATCGTGGGGTTTAAATGCAGCATTTTTTTAATATTTTTTTTCACAGTATAATGTTTTATTTTATTAAAATAAAAACAACTGATCAACAGTGTATATAGGTTTGTTTTTACTATAGATTTGATCAAATAACTGATATAAGAAACATGCAAATATTCGATAAGTCCATCTTATCATCCCCAAACTGATGTGTCTGATGGTTGCGATGACATAAATATCTTACTGATACAAAAGGTGTTAAGATGTTAAGTATCTGTAAAAAATAGTTTAAAAAGTCATCTTTTTTAGCTTTCATGTAGGATTCGTGGCCACACTCAAGTGGTTTTTGTGTAACAGAGTCCTGAGACAAATGAAAATAGAATGCGTGAAAGACTTTTCTCTTTAAGATATTTGTAATGACAGATTAAAAGTTTTAGATTGATTAAAACAATTGAGTGTATGCATTTCTCTTGAATATGTATACAGTAACCAGTGAGTACATGAATGTACATCCTCATAAATTCAGTGTGATTCTATCATATCAATCAATAATTTAAAAAAAGATTTAATTTATATACCATACCTGGCTTTCTCTTCAAAACACAATAAACTTTCTTACTACTTTTTAAATGTGTAGAACAACCGTTTTTGGGGGAGGGGGAAACATATAGTGTTGTGTTTCTAACTTAGGATGCTTGTAGTTTGTAGTTAATCACGTTTTAACCTAAAACATTTTTTTCATTCAAACTCTCTTACGCACGCCTGCAGCTTTTCTCAGACAACCGCAAATTGCCAGCAATATTCTTAAGTCTGTTTTATCATTCAGCTGTAGCTGAAACCCTATAACAAAGTTATTTTATGCATTATTACAACTATAGATGCTGAAATAGATCATTAACCTGTTTAACTCTAAAAAATGGTTTGACAAACAAGGGTACGCTCATAAAACAAGCCTGGGCCCAATTTGAAGCGTACAATCATTGCAGCAAATGTATTATTGCACCGCAGTAAGATACAACTCTGTATGTGCGATTGACCAACTTTTCAGATGTTCAACGTGTTATTACAAGGATCTGTTTACTTAGTTTATGATGAAACTAGAAAATATAGGAGTGAGCTAACATTCGTTAAAAATACTGGTCACGTTCAATTAGATGAAGACGTGCAGAGGTAGCGAACACAACAAACTTGGGGGTCATGAAGCAAACCGTCTATCACGACGCACGTTCTCCAGAATGGTGTTGATGACGCGGTTCATAATTTCATGATGAAGACGGACTGAATATTCAGATAGCAGATGGGACTCACTGACTTTTTGCTAATATTTGATTTCAAGAAAGCACAACCAAATCCTATTGCCATTTCACAAAATAACACAACAACGGGAGGTCCATTTCAACATATACATGTCAAGTCTGCTTTACCATAAGTATAACGTATTCTTCTTATATATAGGCTATATTTGTTTAGGCTAAATACGTTTTAACAATTATTTTTGTTTTTGTTTTTACAAAGCTGTTAAATTGAACGCTTGTAACTAATACCTCATTCAAATGTTGCTGGCCTTTCAGGTCAGCGAACTACAATACCCATCATACACCTCAGACTACAAACATGGTTGTCGGATTCTATTTCCCAAAATGGTCATACGTGACAGATCTCTAAATCGTCAGACTTCTGATTATACGCACGCTCAGATACCCTATATAAAAAGACTCGCATTTCCACACTTTTTGCGAAGTATACGCTTCTGCCGCGTTGTGATGTTACAAACACTTTTTGCGATCTCTGTTAGTGTTGCGAAGCCCGATCCATTCGGTTCAACGAACCGGTTCAAAGAACCAATTCATCGTCTCCTAAAGTCATCGCGCTGTGATGTCAGCATACAATTCTTTTCTGACAACTCAGGGTCGTTTTATATCAGTGAAACATTCAAATAAAGTTAACGGTGTGAAGGCGTCTTTTGTTCATTTAACCTGATGATGTTTGTGGTTGCGGTTTCATTGACAGATCCTTCATGTCGGATACGAGTCCCGATCGAACCAATATTGAGCAGCCTACACATAAACGCTATGTTCTACATGTCTAAAGTATAAGTCTGTAGAAAGAATAAACCGGTCTTATAAACTCATTGATTTAGCTTAACAAATTTACAATATAATCTGCACGAGCGATACGCTCTTAAATTCGATAGTACACAAAATGTGTAAAAGGACGGATAACATATTAAGGTGATGTTTTGGTTCGTGTCTTACACAACTGCTCGTTACTTAACGTTTTCAATAAGTTTTAATATAAAATATAATAGTCTGTTAACAATTTAGATGGTTTTATTATGAAAGCGCACAAATAACCGCTGAAGTACATACTGTTTGTTAAAATTGAAATAATAACCTGCCATGTGCACATTTAACCGCTTTATTTACATTATGCTGAATGTAAAACTCTTAAACAGAAACATTAAAACATTTCAAACTTGTCAAACAATCGCTTCAATACATTCCTCTTATGAAAACGCTTAAATAGAATACTGTCAAACAGAACGTTGTCTGCAAGTTCCCGACGTGTAAATTACCAACGAGTTCTCAAAGAGAAACATACTTATACCGAGCTTGAAAATATGTTCAAAACACATAAATAGCCATCATGCGTATAGTTCATGCGTTGTTCTAACGCATTCTGTTCGCCTTAAAACGATACATTCAATCAAAAATCTGACCAAAAGACAGACAGACAGACAAAACCTCAACAATAGCTGAGATGGATCGAGAGGAAAGGGTACAAATAATTATTCTTCGCCACAATAACACACCGGGTCTGATAAATTTTATACCCTTACTGCAGACTTTCTCAACATTATTTATACTAGTTATTATTTCCCTCTTATTCAATCATAAACCTACAAGAATTAAAGAAAATTCCTTAATTGATAACGTTTTAATGTCAAATTCTCTAAGTGACGAAATTAAATCCGGTGTTTTATATTCAGATTTGTCTGATCATTTTCCGATATAGCATTATTCTGTAATTAGGGTTAACAGGGTTAAACTCTCAAAAGAAATACAGCAAAATAATGTTTTTATCGATCGATTAAATATGATAGTCCCTCTACACGACGCTGCTTAGGACTAAACAAATTATATTTCTTTTAGGTCATCTTTCAGGGCTGTCTACGATGCGGGTTCACAAGACAAACTGAGTGTAAAAAGCGAGTGTTTGTGTTTTTCTGTTACCTGTACAACTCTTAATGCTACGCATTTCACAGCGCGTACATAGATACGCATTTCTTTTGCGTATGTCTCTAAACAATAGTTAGGTAAACGGCTTACAGTTGATACGTCATTTTAAGTGAAAGGAGGGATGATTCGTGTCCTTTTTATTCTGTCCACACCAATGCTTTGAAAGGTGCACGTTTTTGACCATTTTAGATGGTCTGCACCAGCACACAGACACGTGTTTTAGGTATTCATCTGACCAAAAGGTTTGATACTGGGGAAACACACGCAACAGCAGCTTCGGATTCGGGTGATGTTTTAGCTCATCCGCGCATCACTAATATATATATATATATATATATATATATTAGGGGTCGACCGATTATCGCCACCGATATTAAGCCTTTTTATGATTATCGATATCGGTCATTTTCAAAACCGATGTGCCGATAAAATAATTTAATTTTGAAACGCGCTATTTGGCTCTGATGCAGCCTGTCGGAACTGGGCTAGAGCAATCTCCGCCAACCGCGCATCTGATTTGTTGGGAGTCACGAGTCCGACCAATCAACGTGGAAGACTAAAGGCACTCTCACACCGAAAGCGCTTGCTAACTGGAGCTGCTTGCTTCAGTGATCATGCATCAGTTGTCTCTCAAAGGCAGCAGCAGACGTTGCTCAAGTTGCAATAAATCACAATCCACTACACTGAAGTTGCAAAACACCTCAATATTATCTATTTATGGTTTCTGCGATTTTGGAAACGCGGACGGAATCGCGGAATCCAGTCATATAAATGGAATTTACTGTATAACGCGGAGTCACAGAATTTGTCAAAGTTTGGATGAATTAATCAAAAGCGAAAAAATAAATCGACTCGTGCTATGGACTAGTATCTGTTAACATTAAGCCACAAAAAGACTATTTAAATATAAATTCTGCATGTTCTGCGTGTCTCTGTATATGTGAATGGCACAGACGCGCGGTTTTTACTACACACACACACACACACACACACACACACACACACACACACACACACACACACACGAGACGCTTGCAGTGTTTTCAGCATCTGCCGTCTCACTAAATGAGGACATAAATACTTGAACAACATCCCCAGAACTGCTCTGAGAGTTACTTCATGAGCATTTGACCATTTCATTTGAGTAAAACGATCGTCATATCATACATAGGCTACAGAAACTTAAGAGGTCCTCATATGGCAACCCATCAAAATAAAAGTTTGGTTTATCTACACTTATAAAAAAAAATTTCCAGTATTTTTACAGTAAGTTACTGGCAGCATGGTTGCCAGCAAGTTACTGTATTTTGTTTTACAGCAATGTACTGTAATACAACTTTACAGTATGTAGAACAATGTACTGTATAACTACATACAGTGTTGCACTGTATTTTTACAGCACTTTGTAATTTTGTTTCTTCTGTAATTTGCTATTATTATTGTGTATTGTGTAGTTGGAATAGTACATACATATAGTTAATATATAGTATTAATTTATATATAGTAAATTTGTGATACTACTATAATTCAGAATAACATTACAAATCAAAAGACAATCCAAACATATTTACAAAAGTATTTTTATTAGGATCACGTGACCCCTCGACGGTGATGCAGGCTTAGTCTTTCGCTCCGCTCACTTTGCCACATATTTTACGATCCTGTCAGTAAAATTTGAACCACTCTGCATTGGACCCATCATGAGTGCTAAGGCAGACAAAGGAGATCGGAAAAGAGAGATTGAGCAATCGCCAATGAAGAAAAAAATCTGAGATTCAGCCATCTCCAGTGAAGACCTCGACAATGCTATTGCTAACCGCATTGAACTAGCATTTAAAGAACACCAAAGCACTTTGAATTCGGTTGTGAATTCGGCAGTGAGAGATGCGATGGACTCTGTGCTGATTCCAGCATTGCGCGAACTGCGTGAGGACATACAAGTGACCAACAAGATGAGAGAACAGTCACGGACTTAAAGGATCAGCTGGAGCGACTCACCGAGAAGGTGACAGATATGGAGGACAGGTGTAGGAGGAACAACGTGAGGCTGGTGGGGCTCCCTGAGGGGATGGAGGGTAACGACGCAGCTGGTTTCCTCCGAGCTAATCTTTCCAAGTGGATTCCTTCCTTGAGGGGCCGTGACATTGAGATTGATCGGGCGCATCGCGTGTATGGTGGAGGGAGGGGCTCCAATCGGCCGCGCACTCTCATCTTCCGTGTACTGAGATGGCATGACAGATCAGATATCCTGAAGGGTGCTCGGCAGGCTTATCCGGTGAAGTGCGCACAGAACAATGTCACACTGCTATTTTTTCCTGACTTTAGTCCGGCTACAGCGATCAGGAGAAAGGCATTTGGTCCGGTTTTGAAAAAGATGACAGCGCTTGGTCTCCAGCCCTTCCTCATCTATCCGGCGGTAATTAAGCTACGGCACAAAGGGGAACAGAGAAGCTACGATTCCCCTCAGAAAGCGGAGGATTTTATCAGCTCCATGTCTCAGCAGAAGTCGTATGCCGCGGCTCTGCGGGGGGACGACGGGGGAGCAGCGGCCGCTGTTTGCCGGGATGGACTTGGTCCTAGCTGCCCAAGAGGGGATGATGGCAGGATGAGCATGGACGCTTGCTGAACCTGTTTTTTGCGTTTTGTTCTCTCCTCTCTCCTACTGGGATATTGTCCTTATTTATCCGGTACAACGATCTCTTTGCTGGTAAGACTGACACTCCATTTTTATTTTTTGAAGGGGACTAATGGAGAGTAGGTTTAATTAATAAAAAATTTTTTTTTTTGGCTGTGTGAGCCTTTCGGGAGACATGTCTTGCGTTGGAGTGGATCGGTCACGAACCATCACTATTTTTTGTTGCTCAGTCAGACCTATGTTCTCGGTAATGTGCGGTCTGAGTTGTTCCTTGTTTATGGTTGTCGGTTGTTCATATTTTTATGTTGTTTTTGTTTTTTACAACAGACATTTATACTTTTATCTATTTTACCTTATTTCCAAAGGGATTTTTCATCTAGGAGGTTTGGTATCTAAAATGCACATCAGTGTTTACGTGTTATTTACAGAATGGAAGTGCTTCTGTTTTTTTTTTTTTTTTCATTTATTGAGTACAATCTTGGGATTATGAATATTCAATGCATACTCCAAATATTTTATCACTGAATGTGAATGGTTTAAATTCTGCTGTTAAACGAACCCGTGTGTTAGAATATTTACACCGTAAATCTATTTCATGTGCCTTAATACAAGAGACACATTTAAAACAATCTGACGTGGCACGTTTCCAGAATAAATATTACAAATTAGCAGCTTTTTCTAGCGCTCAAAATAAAACTAATGGGGTGCTTATCCTTGTTAACCGGAAGTTAAATTTAACAATTGAACACCTTGGTAGTGATGAGAAGGGTAGATTTGTTTTTATCCGATGCAAAATATATAATAATAGGTTAGCATTGGTCTCTATTTATGGTCCGAATGAGACAGACAGTGCATTCCTTACACAGATTTCCAAAACTTTACTTGAGGAGATTGATTGCCCTCTAGTGGTGGGTGGTGATTTTAATGCTGTCATAAATCCTGCTTTAGATAAATCTCAATCTGATATAACAGCTGATCCATCCTCTAAATTATTGAATAAATTTATCACTGAGCTTAACTTAATCGATCTTTGGAGAATTCAGAATACTAAAGCTAAGGACTTAACTTTTTTTTCTAATAGACAAGACTTTCTCTAGGATAGACTACATATTTCTCAGCCCATCTTTAATTTCATCTAATTCCTCCATCTCTATATTACCAATTTTATTATCTGATCATTCTGCTGTGTTGTGCAGTGTTCCTCTTTCCGATGTTAAAGCCAAGTCCCCTAGATGGCGCTTTAACATATCATTATTAAGTAATCAGACTTTCATTACTTCTCTAAAAGAATATATTAAGGAATTTCTTGAAATTAATATGCCCTCTGATGTGGATCCTCAAATACTGTGGGAAACGACTAAGTGTGCTATACGAGGTTTCTGTATATCTTTCTCTTCTACTCTTGCCAAAAAAGCAAAAACTCACCAGTTTACACAATTAGAAAATAAAATCCAATCATATACAAAACCTACAAAAACAACATTTTACTGAGCAACAGGCTACACAGCTGTCCTCTTTAAAAGAAGAATATGATTTACTTTCACACTCAAAGGCAGAATTTATTTTACATAGGACTAGACAAAAATATTATTTTGAATCAGAGAGACCTAGTCATTTATTGGCCCTTAGGTTGAAAGAATGCGAGTCTAAGGCATATATTAGCGCAATAAAATCATCAGATGATCAGGTCACCACGAATCCTGTGGCAATTAATGACATATTTAAAGGTTTTTACACAAATCTGTATAAAGCTGAAACAGATTTTGATGAACCAATTTGTAAGCAGTATTTAGATAAATTGGAACTGCCTCGGATCTCACAGATGGATAAAGAATCTTTGGAGGCCCCATTAAGTTTGGAGGAACTTCACGTCTCTCTAAAAAGCCTTCAAAAGGGCAAATCGCTGGGTCTAGATGGTCTCCCCGCTGAATTATATTTAGAAATTTGGGATTTGGAAGGGATACTTATGCTTAACTCATTTAATTTTGCAATTGAACATGGGGTATTTCATAGAGATAAAAAAACATCACTGATTTCATTACTTCTTAAAAAAGGGAAAGATCCATTAGATTGTTCCAGCTACAGACTGATTTCGCTTATCCCATGTGATGTAAAAATCTATGCTAAAGTTTTTGCTTCTCGTATGGAGAAGGTAATTCATAGTCTGATCAAGGAGGACCAAACTGGTTTCATCAAGGGGCGCAATGCATCTGACAATATGCGTCGACTCCTTCATATTCTTGACTTTGCGGACTCCCACCCAACCCCTTGTGCGGTCTTTTCACTTGATGCAGAAAAAGCCTTTGACAGGCTAGAGTGGAATTATATGTGGGCAGTTCTGCAATGTTTCGGCTTCGGTGAACACTTCGTTTCTATGATTAAGACATTATACCACTCACCTGCAGCATCAGTCATACCTGGTAATATTATTTCCCCCTCATTCCCTTTACAGCGGGGAACGAGGCAGGGGTGTCCACTTTCCCCCTTATTGTTTTGTCTATCTCTTGAACCCTTAGCACAAGCCATCAGGAAATCTGAAGTATCGATTAAGATTCATGACCATAATCATAGTATTTCATTATATGCTGATGATATTATTCTATATTTAGACCACTTTGATGTTTCAGTCTCTAGTGTAATTAAGGAATTTGATAATTTTAGTAGCCTATCAGGATATAAAATAAATTGGAGCAAATCTGCTTTAATGCCAATTAACAATGTTAAGGTTAATTTTTCTATTCCCTCATTTATCCCTATTAAGGAATCTTTCATCTATTTGGGCATTACCATATATAAAAACATTCATAAGATTGCCAGAGACAATTTTAATAACATTTTAGTTAAGGTCAAAAATGACATTCAAAGATGGAAGAATCTTAAAGTCTCTCTCCAAGGAAGAATCTCCACTGTTAAGATGAATTTGTTACCTCGATTTAATTTTTGTTTCTCTATGCTACCACTTTCTCCCCCTCCAGGTTACTTTAAGGAGATCAACTCCATAATTTCTAATTATATCTGGAATGATAAATGTCCCAGAATTAAACTTACCACATTACAACATCCTAATAGCGCAGGAGGACTGGCTGTACCAAATTTTGAATTATATTATTGGTCGTTCCAGCTTAAGGCTCTTCATAATTGGGTTGATCCTCAATCTACAGTTTCATGGAGAGTGATTGAAGCTGACAAGGTTAAACCAAATAGACTTCAAGATATTTTATTTACTGGCACAGGAAAAAAAAGGGGATAATTATAAATTTGGTCCGGTTGTGGCTAACTCTATTAAAATCTGGAAAAACGGTTGAACGTCGGATAGGTGGACCCTTCAAATTCTGTAACAGTACACCTTTATGGCACAATTTTAATTTTGTATGTGGAAATCGTCCATTTGTCCAACCCTCTTGGTCTACTTTGGGTGTAAACACGTGCGGTGATATATATGATAACCAGGGCCTCTGTTCATTTCAGACATTAAGAACCAAATTTTGTCTACCAGCATCTGCATATTTTGTTTTTCTTCAATTACGTTCTGCTCTCAAAGCGTATGGCGTTCCTTGGTCTTCTTCCATTTCCTCTCATCCTATGCGGGACTGGATTGCACCATCTGCTGTTCGGCCATCTGTTTCCTTAATATATAATAAAATTATTGATTGTATTACAAAACCTCTTTCTATTAAAACTATTTGGAATAGGGAATTATCTGACCTTCATTTATCTGTCGACTGGGAGAGTGTGGTCTAATCTCAGCCTAACATCTAAAAATCTGGCTCATCGTCTTATTCACTTCAAAGTCATTCATAGAGCATACATAACTCCTTACAAAAGATTTAAAATGAAACTGCAGTCAAATTTGAACTGCCATATATGTAACACTACATCATCGGGCACTTTTCTGCATATGTTTTGGGAATGTCCTGTCGTCATCAGTCTATGGACACATGTAAACCTGGTTTTGTCATCATTACTGTGAATTGATTGGTCTGTTAACCCAAGTTTGTGTCTTCTTAATGATGATTCTGGTCTCTGTATTAATTCAATGCAAAAGAAAATGTTGTTTGCTGGTTTTACAGCTGCGAAGAAGACAATAATCCAGAACTGGTTTACACCAGACATGTGTAGAAAATCATATTGGATCCGTAGCCTCCTGCAAATTGTGTCATGTGAATGTACAACGGCGCGAGTTGGTGGGGCCAGGCCTTCGACCATTGATGCTTGGCAGTGTTTTTTGTTGAATATACGTGATTATATAAAGGAGTAACTTTTGTGTTCTTGTTGTCCTTCCCTCTCCCCCTCCCTTTTGATTGGACCTTGAGATGTTGAGTATGTGTCTGTTGTTTTGTTTTGTTGTATTTTGGATATTATGTTGTGTTGTGTGTGAAAAAAAATAAAAAATCTGTTGATAACAAAAAATTTATTTTTATTAAAACATTTCAAAACATTTTAGTATGGTGCATCAAGAACCAAGTGTGCAAGAATATAAATGAAACAAACATGTATCTTGAGGGCTGGATTGGGAATCAATGTCCTAAGAGGGAACTTGATTTATCTTAAAACTATCTAAAAATTAAACTATCTTAAAATGAGCAAAAACAACAACAACTAAATGCAGGGCATGTGGGTGGTGGCAAACAGGCCACTGACCCTCTCTGTGAAGTCCTCCATTTAAACATAATTTTGGACTGAATGAAGCTGTTGACATGCAGGGTTGATGGCCATCACTCTGCACCACTGTCCTGATCTTCTGCTCACTCGCTGCCTGCCAGTACATTTCTTCTCATCAGTGGTGGAACTGAAACACAGTAATGAAACACACACAAAGACAAAACCTGTTATCCACAGCACCAATAAAGATGAACAGACAGCATGAGGAAAATAGTGAATAAAAGTTCTGTAGCATAGATGAAAAATACATAAATAAATACAGTTTAATTCAAAAGTTTACATACACTTTGCAGAATCTGCAAAATGTTAATTATTTTAACAAAATATTAGGGATTATCATACAAAATGCATGTTATTTATTTAGTACTGACCTGAATAAGATTTTCCACATGAAAGATGTTTACATATAGTCCACAAGAGAAAATAATAATTGAATTTATAAAAAATTACCCGTTCAAAAGTTTACATACGCTTGATTCTTAAGAAAAATCCTTCAGCTCCCACAAATTCTTTGGTTTTCCAGCATTTTTGTGTATTTGAACCTTTCCAACAATGACTGTATAAATTTGAGATCCATCTTTTCACACTGAGGACGACTGAGGGACTCATATGCAACTATTACAGAAGGTTCAAACACTCACTGATGCTCCAGAAGGAAAAATGATCCATTAAGGGAATTTGAAGATCAGGGTAAATTTAACTTATTTTGTCTTCTGCGAAACATGTAATTACAGTATCTTCTGTAGCTTCTGAAGGGCAGCACTAAATGAAAAAAAATATGATATTTAGGCAAAATAAGAAAAATGTACACATCTTCATTCTGTTCAAAAGTTTTCAACCTTTTTAGTTTTCAAGTTTTATAAATTCTCTAAATGGATCCTTTTTCCTTCTGGAGCATCAGTGAGCGTTTGAACCTTCAATAAAGGGCATAAAATAAAGGGCATAGAAATAAAGGGCAGTCGTGGCCTAATGGATAGAGAGTTGGACTTGTAACCCGAAGGTCGTGGGTTTGAGTCTCAGGTCCGGCAGGGATTGTAGGTGGGGGGAGTGAATAACCAGTACTCTCTACACCCTCAATACCATGACTGAGGTGAGACCCTTGAGCAAGGCACCGAACCCCCAACTGCTCCCCGGGCGCCGCAACATTGGCTGCCCACTGCTCCGGGTGTATGTTCACTACTGTGTGTGTACACTTGGATGGGTTAAATGCAGAGCACAAATTCTGAGTATGGGTCACCATACTTGGCTACACACCACTTCCCTTTCCCCTTTCCCTTTTCTGTAATAGCTGTATATGAGTCCGTCAGTTGTTTTCAGTGTAAAAAAAATGGATCTCAAAATCATACAGTCATTGTTGGAAAGGGTTCAAATACACAAAAATGCCTGAAAAACCAAAGAATTTGTGGGACCTGAAGGATTTTTTCTGAAGAATAGCGGGCAGTTTAACTGTTCAGGACAAACAAGTGACTCATGAACAACCATCACTAAAAAAAACAAAACACAAAACAGCTGTGGATCATTCACGTAACAGCACAGTATTAAGAATCAAGGGGATGTAAACTTTTGAATGTGGTAATTTTTATAACTTCAACTATTTTCTCTTGTGGACTATATGTAAACGTCTTTTATGTGAAATATCTTATTCAGGTCAGTACTAAATAAAAAATAACAAGCATTTTGTATGATAAGCCCTCTTATCTTGGTAAAATAATTAACATTTTGCAGATTCTGCAAAGTGTATGTAAATTTTTGACTTCACCTGTAAATAAGAATTAAATTAATTTAAATAATACTTACAAAAAACAGCCTTGTGACAGCGTTGCCCTTCCCAGGGTGCAAAGACAAGTGGACCACACTGTAGAGCTGCAAGAAATCAAATAAATTTGATTCAATAATGTGTTAGCCTACTTGTTGACAATGTATAGGCTAAAATCACATAGAATGTTGCCTATATGTATTTCATACACTCCAACAATACATCAGAGTTATTAAAAAAACATATTATGCTTGACATTGCTGAAGATTTTGGCATGCATTTTGCTTGTCTTTGTTGACTAATAGATCATTACGTTAACTGATAAAAGTAATTGCATGTAAAAGTAATTAACTGATAAAAGTAATCACTAATCCAGGGCTCTACGCTTACTTTTCTTTTTAGGAACGCTTGTGCTCCTAATTTAAAAAATTTAGGAGAACCTTCAAATCAATAATCAAAAATTCTGATCAAAAATTAACCTTCCCATTACGAGGTGATATTTGACTCCTTAAAGCGATTTACAGGGAATTTTGTTTTTACCTTTGTAATGGAATTTTGAAATGGAAACTTTATTAAAAGTGTCATCTTTTATGTCAAATTAAAAAAAATATATTAATAAGCTTTTTATCAATTCTAATTAAAACAACAGAATAAAAACAAGTAGAACAAGAAGTAGAATAAGATCAATCAAATTAAATATTTAAGAAATAAATTTGTACTACAGAGGTGGCACAGAAGAACACACAAGTGGCTTGTAGGTGTATTTTCAGATGTTTAATGAGGCTCAGTGGTTGCATAAGTGCAATTAAATTCATAAATTCATGTTGAGGTTAATATTTTAAATATACAATTTTGAATGTAGCAATATTAAATGATATAAATAACAGAAAATATACTTTAAAACTGTAACTGCCAGTAGGAGGCGGTATGTCACTGATTTTATCACTGAATCATTCATTCAATTGATTCGTTCGAACGGCTGATTCATTCAGGAATGAAGTACGTGACTGTCTTTATGAATGAGTAATTGAATCATTGACTCACTAGATTTGTTTAAAAACTAATCGTTCATTCATAAACGAAACACCTCTGTGTTTGAATGGAGATGCGCAGCGGCTGGGACTTTGTTTGAAACGATTTTCGTTGATGAAATAGAGCAAAATAAGCCAATAGTGTTGTAGTCAAACAATATAAGTCACTTAATATTAACTTATTGTTTAATGAACTGTTGTATTAAATCAATATCACATTTGCAAACTCCCTTAATAATCATTAAAATCTGTCACTTATCTTAGTTCATCGCGATCTCACAAAACTCCACTATAATCAACGAAGCTCCTTACACTGCACAATGAATCTCTTGTTTACACTCTGTCTACACTTTTTTATGTTATAATGAGAGAATACATCTGTGATACATTACTCAACGCTGCAAAAACACGTAAGTACGTTAGAAACCTTTAAAGCAAATGCGACTGAAATGGTCGCACTGTAGAGCCCTGCACTAATCATATTTTTATTATCATAATCATTTTTATCAATCCCCATGCTACAGAACTGGTCTCCCGCCTAAATAACGTTAACTTAGTTAATAACTGTAAAGTAACCAATATCTCTGACCACAAACCACCCATTTACATCGCAAGTGAAACTGTATTTCTCAACCATGTTTAAGTAAGCGACTATGTCCAGTATTAACCGCGACCGTGAAGCAGACTGCAAATCTTTTTTTCTTTTTTTTCGCACCGTAAATGTATATTAAAAAGTGCTCGTGTTTGTCACTGACAGGCTCGAATCGGACAACATTATAAAAGGGATCCTTAGAGAGATACACAATTGTTTTATAGTAATATATATCCCTTTTGTTTAAACTCAAACGACCGTTTATCGATCTCCTCAAACCCAGCAGACTCCATTGACAAACAAGGTCATTTACCTCGCATACTATAGTAAAGCAAGCTTCGTTCAAACTCGACAGAAACAAAATAAAACTCACCAGCACGGTCTCGGTTTGTCTTTCCACTGTTCCAACAAGCATCGACTCTAGTTTTGGTCAAAATAAACCATAAGCTAATTCACTAGATGTGAAAATGTCAAGAGAGCAACGGGTGAAAGAGCGCATAACTCACGGAGTTTCGACTACAGCTTTGAGGGAGGAGATTATAACGTTCGCGGCTAAACTTGGGGTTTCATTCCACACTAAAAACCATGTATACAATGTAATAAAAACAAGATAATCAAATTAACTTACCGAACTTGCATAAATCATCCGTTCTGCTTCTCTCTCCGTTCAGCAGCAGCTGTGTTGTCTGTGATGTGACGGCAGGTGGCGCGCTATTTACAGCAGTCCTGTATTATTATTCCTACAGCAAGGTTACAGCAACACTAAAATATACTGTAAAATATTCCCGCCAAGTCAAAATTACCCAGAATGCAATATAATTTACAGTATTTTACTGTAATGTATAAATGTGGTATTGCACTGTAGGTTTTTACAGTACTGTGCTGCTAAATCTACAGCGATTTCTAACAGTGTAGTAATACTACTACAATTATTACAACTTTTGTTTAAAAGAATAATCACACAATACGCTATTTCTTCCATGTTTTAATTTTAATAGTAAACCCATTTGTTTGCCAAAAATAGAGTTTAACTCTCATTTGATTAAAAGATAAATTAAATTAATGTTGTATGCCTTCATTTGCACTGCACTGTGAATGAAAACTAATGGAAATGACTGTCACATAGGCCAAGACTAAGATACTGTCACATAGGCCAAGATTAAGATGACAGAAATTGTGACATTTCAATAGGCTATTGAACCAAGTGTTCCTATAACAGGCTATTAGTGTTATAGCAGGTGCTCCAGCACCCCCAAGAAAAACAAAAGCAACCCCATAAAAAATGAAATAAAATAAAAACATTTTACTCATTACACATGCATAAATATTGCAATGCAATACAACGTGATTTGCAGTCGCACGTAATGTCAGCATTTTATTTAAAAAATGGATCGGTTCCTTGTGCCAAGTAGGCCTGCCCCCGACTAAAGATTTTTCTAGTCAACTAGTAGCACGTTTATATTAAATTCATTAGTATAATAACCTACTAAACCATCCGTTAATATAGGCATTTAAGCATATTATTCCGCGCTCAAACGCACGCATAAAGGTCTCTGCACACTGAGCTTGCCGCAAAGCACCGGCTAAAGTAATGATTATGAATGCATCGGGGAAAAAGAATACATTTTAATTATTTATTAATAAACTAGTGCTTTCTCAGACTCGCCATCTCCACAGTGGACGTGCCTTTAATAGATAAATGCACCTATATGCATTTGCGACATTAGGGGGGGCAAGGGGGGGCAATTGCCCCCCCTGAATTCAGCCATGGAATCTCTGATGTCAGCCCAGGCCCAGTTGTACGGGGTACTAGACGGTGCTAATTAGCTATTTAAATACCCTCAAAGGAAAGCAAAAGCACTTAAAAGATTTAGCAAACTATCCAACGTGTTTTTGCAGCGTTGAGCAATGTAGCCAATCAAAGACATATTTTGATTTCTTCTACGCAATGGCGAATTAGAAACGTTGCAGTTTTTCAGAATTCACTCACTGCTGAAAGCACCAGAGTTTTGCATGCTCTTGAATCATCTCATAAGTGCAGACGTGATGTAAATGAGAGATTCGTTGTGTCTTTTAGAGAGCTTGATTATAACGGAACTTTGTGAGATCGCGATGGACTTTGATGAGTTATGCTTTAAGTGATAATAAAGGGAGCGCGCTTTGTGTGTTTTTAGGCTATAATCCATTAAGAATTTGAATGATACTTTCGTTTTTCGGACATGTACATGCTGCAAAGTTTCGGGAATAATTCTGGATTAATTCTCGAAATATCAGTGATAAGCAATGGACGGGACAAAAATGCTTCAGTTATTTATTCTGGAACCGGTCCTGACCAAACTTCCACACAGACAGCGCGAGTTCTGAGCACGCGGAGATCCAGTTCACGGACGGACTAAAAGCGTGTGTAAAAAGATCAGGACATATCAACCAGTAATTTCATTTCCAGTAACGGACGATAGTAAGTTCAGAAATATGCCATTTATGACAGAATAGTCCCACAACTGATCGTTTATTTTTTCCACACGTGTCTCACATTTCAAGTGACACGGGAAAAAGACACGGAAAACTTAAATGAACATCCAGGCACGGCTCGTCTATATGGGCAGGTGGAAATAGTCATCCAAAACATAGACCTCTATATAAACTGAATCAATAATAAATTGTAAATGTGTTCAGCATTCTGCAACAAATATTTTTCGGATTTTCTATACTATTTTAAGTCATAAAGTAAGCAGTATATATTAAAATCCCGCGCATGGCTTTAGCAGGCATGTATGATACAATAAGTGGGGCAGACGGTGCCTGAGTCCTCCCGAGCTCAACAGCAACAATTTTGCAACGTAAATCTGTGGTGAAAAGGGGAACTGCAGCGCGCTCTAATTGAGAGCCATTAATTTAGGACAGATTTTAGACTGCCCCGCTTATTTTCACGTTATTTTACATGAACCTCCACCAAGACGATATCAATCCGCTTCAGCTATGTGTCTGCATCAGGTCAGTAACTAGTTGGCATGTCTGTTTCTTTTTCTTCTTTTTTATGTGGAGTAGTGGATCAAATTAACAAAGTATACGTTAAATCCTTTAGTTTAAATGTGCTCACATGAATAGCCTTTATATGGTTCTGTTGTGTTTGTTTTGTTTATTCTGAGAATAGACATATGATCGTCTTTCCTCACCCGAATTGCTCCACAACTTGTAACATTCTAAATCAACATTTGGAGGTGATACTATATTAAGGCAATTATACAGAATTTTATGCGTGTAACATTAGGCCTACTTCAAGCCTGTCAATCAACATTAGCGCGCCACCCACAGGATAACTCAAGGAAGGACAGCTCTGCCAAAATTTTGTGTTCAGAGATTAGAATTACAGTCTATGATTAGAATATAAAGTTTACAAAATAGTCTGCCCCACCTAAATTTATGGTCAGGAGCCGCTACTGTGAACATCAGAAAAGCAGCGCGCACATTTCTTATTAAAATTTAAAGGCCATCAACTGACACTTAAAATGGGAAGCATCGCCATTCAAATCAGCAGCAAGAGTCAAAGCTCCACAGTTTAGTAAACGCAGGCAACTTCTTTATTCTTCACTGCGCTGTATTGACACAATGCGTTGCAATATAATTTTGATGCATACATCCGAAAAATATTTTTTTTCTTGCCCCCCCTGACTCGAGTGTCAAATGTCGCCCATGCCTATATGGACTACATAATCAGAGAAGTTTTTTTTTGTTTTTTTTAATTGGTTTTCAAGCTTTCTGCAGATTTATTTCTTATGTCTGTGAGCTGGTTCATTGTTGTGACGCGCTCCATTCACGGAGACTGCATTAGACGACAGAAAGCACATCCAAAAATGACAGGAGTATAAGCTCTTTCCGCAGAAAAAATAAAATTTAAAAAATGATTGCGTGCGTGCCCTCATGTCATACAGTAGGCTAAGTGCGATAATACTCCCACATTCTTCATAAACATTTGAAATGCGCCTATATAGTGATTTTATTATTCATATAAAAAATGATAATAATAACAACCTGTTTTGGTCATATTTACTATTAATTGCCCAGCTCCCCCTGTCATCGATCTAGCACCCCCTCAGCACCTGCGTTCAAAATTCTCTGGCGCCGCCCCTGCCTCTTGTAGGTTATGATTTAGTCATCAGAAAATAATTAATGAAGAATTATGAGAGGTTATGCTATTACACATACATTTCTAACATGTAAATTATTGAAGCCAAATACTTACATTTCCCCAAGCTGTTTAGCTGTAGTACAGTATTCATAGGCTTAATCATGAAGCATACAGTGGCCTAGGGCTGCACGATATATTGCATGCGATAGTCATGTGCATTTCGTCAGTAAAGACGGTTCTGCGATTAGCAGTAAATCTCCATCACCTGCTTTCAGATGGAGCGGCATTTAATACACAGAGCTGTAGTTCACTGACAAGCTATGCGATATCACGTTCATTATCGAAGGCGATTCATCTGTGATTATGAGCACGAATTGCGTAGCTTGTCAGTGAACTATGGCTCTGTGAATTAACTTCTGCTCCATCTACTGGGTTGGAAAGCAGATGATGGAGATTTAATACTAATCACAGAACTGGCTTTACTGAAGAGATGCGCATGACAATCGCATGCAATATATCGTGCAGCCCTACAGTGGCCCCACTTTTAATTCTCTCTTTATATTACCCTTATTGTATATGGATGCATGGAGGAAGACAAGAGTAAGAAGTGCAACCAACACCAGGGAAGGCAGTTTTTGTCAGAGCCCTTGTTATTCTTAATTTTGACATTCATTTTCATCTTTATACCAGACATATATATCGGTTCAAAATATAAGTTATCGGTCTACTTGGTCTGTAATAATCGGCATCGGCCCTGAAAAACACATATCGGTCGACCCCTAATATATATATATATATATATATATATATACACAACCCCAAATCAGAAAAAGTTGGGACAGTATGGAAAACGCAAATAAAAAAAGAAAGTAGTGATTTCTAAATTTACTTTGACGAGGATCGCCAGTTTGCCAACAAATACGTGAGAAAATTATTGAAATGTTTAAAAACAATGTTCCTCAAAGAAAGATAGGAAGAGATTTGGATATTTCACCTTCAACAGTGCATAACATAATTAAAAGATTCAAGGAATCTGGAGGAATTTCAGTGCGTAAAGGACAAGGGCGCAAGCCTAAGCTGAACAACCGTGATCTCCGATCCCTCAGGCGGCACTGCATCAAGAATCGTCATTCATCTATAAGCGATATCACCACATGGGCTCAGGACTACTTTGGCAAACCTTTGTCAAGTACCACAATACGTAGTTACATCCACAAATGCCAGTTAAAACTGTACTGTGCCAAAAGGAAGCCCTATGTTAACAGTGTCCAGAAGCGCCGTCGACTTCTCTGGGCTCGGAGGCATCTGGGATGGACCATCACACAGTGGAAACGTGTACTGTGGTCAGATGAATCAGTATTTCAGGTATTTTTTGGGAGGAATGGACGCCGTGTGCTCCGGACCAAAGAAGAAAAGGATCATCCAGACTGTTACCAGCAACAAGTCCAAAAGCCAGGGTCTGTCATGGTATGGGGTTGTGTCAGTGCCCTTGGCAATGGTAACTTGCACTTCTGTGATGGCACCATTAATGCTGAAAAGTACATAGAGATTTTGGAGCACAATATGCTGCCTTCAAGAAGACATCTTTTCCAGGGACGTCCATGCATATTTCAACAAGACAATGCAAAACCACATTCTGCACACATTACAAAGTCCTGGCTGCGGAGGAAGAGGGTACGGGTACTTGACTGGCCTGCCTGCAGTCCCGACCTGTCTCCAATAGAGAATGTGTGGCGCATTTTGAAGCGCAAAATGCGACAACGAAGACCCCGTACTGTTGCCCACCTTAAGACTTGTTTGCAGGAAGAATGGGACAAAATTACACCTGAAACACTTCATCACTTGGTGTCTTCAGTCCCTAAACGTCTTTTAAGTGTTGTGAAAAGGAATGGCAACATTACAAAGTGGTAAATGCTTTACTGTCCCAACTTTTTTTGGAATGTGTTGCAGGTCTGAATGACAGGAAAGGATGTATATTTACAAATGACATGAAGTTGACCAGACAAAACATGAAATATTTTGTGTTCATATTGTCTGCAATGAAATACAAGTCAAAGTAAATTTAGAAATCACTACTTTCTTTTTTTATTTGCGTTTTCCATACTGTCCCAACTTTTTCTGATTTGGGGTTGTATATATATATATATATATATATATATATATATATATATATATATATATATATATATACATATATACATGTATATATACATGTGTATATATATATATATATATATATATATATATATATATATATATAACTGAAGCGCTGCGAGGATAAAATTAGGCTATATTTACTCCTCAATTAAAATGTTTTTAAAAAAGGTATTTTAAAACAGGTCTATTAGTCTATAGGCTATGAATTATAGTCCTATAATTAAAATATTAACACTGCAGTTATCAATAAAAAACAATGAAATAAAAGCACCTTTTATTTCAAGCACCGACTTTCAAAAACAACCTGTTTAACAAGAAATACGTTTCTTGGTTTTTTTTCAATATGTACGGGCCACAAGAGAAATATATGCAAATGCGGGCATGCGGCCCGTCACAAATCCAAATGCGGCCCACCATGCTGAATGTTACAGTCTATGTGCTGAACATAATTAAAAAATAACTTTCAGTTTTACAATTCATTTTAGGTTTTACATTAATTTAAAAATGTACTAAAATATAAGCTATAATGTTTTTATGTAAAATAATTTTGTTTTTCATATATTTTTTTCAGACATGAGCAGACCTATGTACTCACGTAATTAATGTTACACATTTAACGAACACTTACAAGTGCGCACTTTGGCAGAATTCAATTCAAATAGTCATCAGCAGCCATTAATTCTGTAAAACTGAGCATCAGAATGGACAAATTTTTTAAGGGAGAAAACGAAATGTGGAAAATGCCAGCGAAGGAATGCATTCAAACAAGATCGTCGCAGCATCAGCAGTGAAGAGAGTGCTGGACTTCCGGTTTGCCCCGCACCACTCACTTGAAGATGTTCAGGTAAAAAGACACACCCATAGGCTACTACGCAGCAATCATCCTTAATTACAGAAATGTGACAAAACATGTCCGGAGAGAACATCAGATTATTAAATACAATCACAACTTCAATGTGCTGTTAACTCCTTTCGAGCAGAATTTCACAAAATTGGTCAGCTCCCGACAGCATCAGGTGTTGTATTAATGGTGAGTAGAATTATTTATTTATTTATTTCAATAAATGTAGTCGTTTAGATATCATAATATTTAGGTTATAAATAATATTATAAATCTGGTTGGTCTGTATTGATGACGTAATATGTAAATGAGAAGCGTGTGGCCCGTGAGACTTGCACTTGGACCATATAGTGCGGCTCGGTGGAAAAAAAGGTTGAGAACCACTGGCCTATATCATTATCAGCATGTTGAAGTAGATTCGTCTCTCTTTGTCTCTGAGAGAATAAGCGGCGTCAGATGCTGAAAGCTCCGTCATTACTCCATCATTCCATTTTTACTTTCACTTTCTGTTTATAGTGAATTGACTGAGATTAAGACGTTCACAGGCATAAATCTTGCGCAAAGTTTGCATGTGTGCAAATGTGTGCTTGTGTTATATACATCGGCTCGCCTTCATGGTTTAAAACAGAAATATTTCCAACATTGCGACTTAACCAATTGCCCCACCCCCCCATATCGAAAACATACCGAACCGTGACACCACTGTGTCGTATCGAACCGAACCGTGAACCAGAAGACGATCATCCATAAAGAGGGTAAGTCACAGAAGGTCATTACTGAAAGGTGTGGCTGTTCGCAGAGTGCTGTATCAAAGCATATTAAATGCAAAGTTGACTGGAAGGAAGAATTTGGGTAGGAAAAGGTGCACAAGCAACAGGGATGACCGCAAGCTTGAGAATACAGTCAAGCAAAGCTGATTCAAACACTTGGGAGAGCTTCACAAGGAGTGGACTGAAGCTGGAATCAGTGCATCAAGAGTCACCACGCTCAGACGTCTTCAGGAATAGGGCTACCAAGCCACTTCTGAACCAGAGACGTCAGAAGCGTCTTACCTGGGCTGTGGAGAAAAAGAACTGGACTGTTGCTCAGTGGTCCAAAGTCCTCTTTTCAGATGAAAGTAAATATTGCATTTCATTTGGAAATCAAGGTCCCAGAGTCTGGAGGAAGAGTGGAGAGGCACAGAATCCATGTTGCTTGAAGTCCAGTGTGAAGTTTCCACAGTCAGTGATGATTTGGGCTGCCATGTCATCTGCTGGTGTTGGTCCACTGTGTTTTCTGAAGTCCACAGTCAACGCAGCCATCTACCAGGAAATTTTAGAGCACTTCATGCTTCCTTCTGCTGACAAGCTTTATGGAGATGCTGATTTCATTTTCCAGCAGGACTTGGCACCTGCCCACACTGCCAAAGGTACCAAAAGCTGGTTCAATGACCATAGTGTTACTGTGCTTGACTGGCCAGCAAACTCACCAGACCTGAACCCCATAGAGAATCTATGGGGTATTGTCATGAGGAAGATGAGAGACACCAGACCCAACAATGCAGATGACCTGAAGGCCACTGTCAAAGAAACCTGGGCTTCCATACCACCTCAGCAGTGCCACAAACTGATCACCTCCATGCCACGCCGAATTGAAGCAGTAATTAAAGCAAAAGGAGCCCCTACCAAGTATTGAGTACATATAGAGTAAATGAACATACTTTCCAGAAGGCCAACAATTCACTAAAAATGTTTTTTTTATTGGTCTTATTAAGTATTCTAATTTGTTGAGATAGTGAATTGGTGGGTTTTTGTTAAATGTGAGCCTAAATCATCACAATTAAAAGAACCAAAGACTTAAACTACTTCAGTCTGTGTGCATTGAATTTATTTAATACACGAGTTTCACAATTTGAGTTGAATTACTGAAATAAATGAACTTTTCCACAACATTCTAATTTATTGAGATGCACCTATATATGTAAGACAGTGGTTCTCAACCTTTTTTGGGCCAGCGCCCCCCTACCCGTTCTCCAGGTCCCTCACCGCCCCCCCATCAAATAACAGTCTAATTGTCTTCACTGAATATTACAGTTAATTATTATTTTGTGTTTATAATGTTATGTTTACCATTCAAATGTATGGGGTTATTATGATTTTTAAGAAATTAAGTTAATTTAAGGATCTATTGAATTGATCAAATAAGAGAGTGAAGTACTTTTTTACAGTGAAATATTTGAAAATAAGTGTAATACGATTAATTTAAGCTTAGTTTTTAAGCATGTTGGTGATTTTCATTACTACAGCTTCAATGATGATGAGATCTGATATACCTTGCCCCAAATTTAAAGAGACTTGAAAAAAAATATCCTGTTTAGAATATATCCACAGGGGCATTTTTAAAAAATAGATTTTAGTTTGTTCTTCTGTTCCTGGAACTCTTGAACACCCTTTTAGTGCTGTCATATGTATGGATGTTTTCAATTAGCTTTCAGTGAAAAATAACAATATGTATCCCTTAGTTTTAGAAAATACCTTTTTAAAATATACTGAATTTCCTTTTTTTTCTGACATAGTAGACATGGTAATTTTGGTGGGTAAATACCACATTTACACTTGAAAATGGAAGAAATATAAATCCTCTTTTAATATATTTCATAAATTCTATGACAATATTTCAAAGTTTGCTTACAAATACTTCAAAGTACAACCCCAATTCCAGAAAAGTTGGGATGTTTTGTAAAATGCAATAAAATCGAGAACCTGTGATTTGTTAGTTCTCTTTAACTTTTATTTAATTGACAGAAGTACAAAGAAAATATTTCCAATGTTTTTGCTGACCAACATAAATACATTTTATAAATATAAACAAATTTCGATTTTGATGGCTGCAACACGCTCCAATTAAGTTGGGACAGAGGGAAAATAAAAATGAAAAGGCTATAGAATATCCAAATTAAAATATTTTGAAACAGTTCATAGTAAGCAGGTGGACTGGTAATATAGGCCAGGGTATTATGTTAGGGTATAAAAGGATCATCTCCGTCTCAGTCATGGCTCATCACTTTGTGCCAAACAAATCAAAAATCACATTTCTCAATGCAAAATCACAAAAGAATGACAAACAGAAGAAACTACCAAACTGTGAAAAGATTCAGGGAATCCAGAGAAATCTCAGTCTGTGTAGGGCAAAGCAGAAAACCTGAATTTGCATGACCTTTGAGCCCTCAGATGGCATTGTATTAAAAACCATCATGCTGCAGTGTTAAATATAGCCACATGGGCTCAGGAGTACTTCAGAAAACTGCTATCACTTAAAACAGTCTGCTGCTGCATCAAGAAATGCAACTTGAATCTCTTTTACTCAAGGAGAAAGCTATCAATTTTATGCAATGATAACACCGGATTCTCAGGACCAGAGCTCATCTCAGAAAGTAAAAAGTAATAAATGTCAAGTTCTCAGTCCCAAAGACCAAAGGGACCATCCAGACTTTTCATCAGCGACAGATGCAAAAGCACACGCCTGTCATGGTATGGGGTGCAGCAGAGCAAACAGCATGGGTGACTGGCATATGTGTGTTAAGGTGCCATTAACATGGAGGCATATATTGGTATTGTACAGAGACATATACTGCCATCAAGATTAGTGATCGACCGATATTAATTTTTTTAGAACCGATACCGATAATTTGTTTGTTTATGTGCCCGATAACCGATATGCAGAACCGATATTTATTTACTGTTATACTTGTGTTTTTGACACAATGATTACAACACCACTGAACTGAACAAACCATTTTATTTATAACAATCACTCCCTCCTTGCATAGAAAACAAAACAAATCTTATTTATACACCAATAAATAGAGGGGTCTGAGAGTACAAAAAATAAAAAAGTGCACTGTTACTAAACAGTTTTTGTTTAAAAATAAAATATTCGATGAGGTAAAAAAAACAAACAGGTAAAATAAATAAAGCACATAAAAGTAATTCTCACCAATTAAAAAATAAATAAAACTTGTGGCGGCAGGTGACGTCACGTTAATTTGCATATTCATGACGTCATTGTGTCAAGTTTGCGTTCAGAGAGTTTTGGGACTTAAGATCTGTTCTAAATGTCACATACTGTAATTAATACAACAATGCCAATAAAGCTGTTCACATTATACTTTCTGTTGTCATACATAAAACAAGTATAAATAGTAAACAGGAACCATTAATTTTACATGTTAACCAGGAATCACTCTCACTATACTCCTTAAATCCTGATTTATAATCGCAACATCGTCTGATAAAATCAATATACATCTAACTTACACTAAAAAGCGACTATATGCGGTGGTTTTGGCTGTATTACGGTTTTGTCTCATTCAGCGCACTGTCTGCGTCTGAGTAACAAGCTATGCGCATATTAACAGACGAATTATGTTCATATTTAAAAGTCCAAACAGTCAGTAAGCGACAGGTGCTTGGAAACGCTGTTTTGTAAATGATTTACTGACGATTTTGCTGCGTTACGGCCAAATGAATGCGCTGCTTCACTGCCGCTCACTGCACAGAATAGACGCAGAGAGAGGCGACACTGCGCCGGGAGAGTCAGATCTCGCACTCGCGGGGCAGTAACGTTACTGGAGACAAATTCCAATTGAACGATAGCTAAGGTTTTTTCAAAAAAAAGTCGCTAGGTTTGTCAGTATGTACCTGTTGTGGGGAAAAAGCAGCCAAAAGGGTCTGAAAGTTGCTAAATACTGAAAGTCGCGCTCTTGTGTGTGAGATGCGGGAGCTGATGGCAGCGGGCGGTGGATATTGTTGCAGCCCGCCACAAGTAAAGAGAGAGAGGTTGTCTGTGGGAGTGTCTACAGTTCTTGAGCACACAGAACGAGCAGTGCGAAACGCGTCAGGCCCGGGGAGATTTTCAACTAGTTAATCGATCGCGGATGGTTTCATTATCTCGGGCGGATAAAAAATAAAAAAAGTGTAAGAGATAATAATAGTAATAAAAACAAAAATGTGTCACCAAATATACTTGGGCGGCCGTTAATATACCTGGGCGGGCCGCCCAGGTAAAGTCTATGTGTGGGAAACACTGGAGTTGTGTTTACTAGGATGTTTATTAGGGAATTGATGGTTATATAGTAAATGTTTATATAATTACGGTGTTTTAATCGTGAATATTTTTAAAAGTTACATGCGGTGGCCGTGCTGAGTGAACAGCAATATATGGCTTCACGAGACTAATGATGAGCAAATATACAACAGAGAGAGAATTTAATTCAGCGCTTTTACTTCCAACTTACGCTCATTCATGGCTGTATTATTTAATTCATGCAAAGTTACGTCTTTATTGGGACAGGACTTGACGGATTATCTTACGTGACTCGTCTATTTCTTAGAGCCAAGCTGCATAAACTACATATCAAGCCTATGTATCACATCTAATTTGTGCATTAATGGCTGTTATGTTAAATAAAATTTACTAATTACAGCAAAGCAAGTAATACTTTACCTGTGCACGCCGTTGTCTCGTCTCCCCTCAGATGCGCTGTAATGGCGATCATGCGTGCAATTCTTAAAACACCCACAAGATGGCGGCGTTTATCGGAAAATCCGATATTACAAAACCGATATCCGATTATGGTAAAATGCTTAAATATCGGGAAAAATATCGGTAAATCGATATATCGGTCGATCTCTAATCAAGATGATGTCTTTCATGGGAAGTCCATAGTTATTAGATCAAGACAATGCCAGCTCTCATTTTGCATGTGCTACAACAACATGGTTTCATAGACACATGTGCATGTGACTGACTGGCCAGCAGATCTGTCTTCTATTGAACATACAGCCCATCATGAAAAGAAGAATCGGACAACGATGACCACAGATTGATGGGCATCTGAAGTCTTGCATCTAGTGAGATTGGGCAAAATTTTGCTCACAAAACTTTTAAGAATTAGTATCCTCAATTCCCAAACAATTAAACATTGTAATTAAAGGGAAAGTAATACCTCTGTCCCAACTATTTTGGAGTGCGTTACAGCCATCAAAATCAAAATTAGTTTATATTTACAAAATAAAATTTGGCCAGTATAAACATTGGATTCAATTCAATTCAAGTTTATTTGTATAGCGCTTTTTTGGATATTTTTCTTTGTACTTCAGTCAATTAAATATAGGTTAAAGAGAATAAACACATAACATTTTCTTGATTGTATGGCATTTCACAAAACGTCCCAACTTTTCGGGAATTGGGGTTGTAGAAAGATGGGAAACATATGCTTCTCATTTTCAAAATAGTTATTATTTTAGTGCAGTCCTGATTTAAATCTTTCTTATATCAATTAAATAATAAAATTTATATTGTTGTTATTATCAATTAAATTTCAAATCTTGCTTTTTTGTTGTTGTGGTGTGCCAGCTATAATAATAAAAATAATAAATATTTCTTGAGCAACAATCAGCATGATTTCCGAAGAATCATGTGACACTGAAAGCTGGAGTAATAGAGCTTTAGCATGAGAGGAAAACACATTTCAAAATATATTCAAATAGAAAGCAGTTCTTTCAAATTGTAGATTTACTGTTTTTACTGTATTTTCTTTCAAATAAATGCAAACTTACTGCAGAAAGGATTTGTTTCAAAACCATTCAATCTTACTGACCTTTTTTGAATGGTGGTATAGGCAAGGCTATATTTTATTTATAATATATATCTTAAAAGCATGTATTTTAACCCATATATAACACTGAATGGCACATGGCATTCATGACATATTTGATTTGACTGGACTTGAAATATTATCATAAGTTTCCCAAGAAGAAAAAAAAGCCACGTGAATATAAATTAGGCTATATTTATGTGCCTTGAATAAACTCTTTAGAAATTTGTCAATCAGCAAACAAAAAGCATTTATATAAATTTTTCTAAACAAGAAAAAGCATATCATGTTTTATTGTGTCTAAATGCATATTGGTTCCACGGGAAGTTCATCAGCTGCGCTACAGAAAGCCGAGCGAACACTAAAGTAAAGAGTCGTTGCTATGGAAATGATACACCGTCTAGTCTAGAAGTGGTAGTATTAACACTACTACACTGGGCGCGAACGGCGTGACACGTTGCGTCAAAGTACAACCCCAAATCAGAAAAAGTTGGGACAGTATGGAAAACGCAAATAAAAAAAGAAAGTAGTGATTTCCAAATTTACTTTGACTTGTATTTCATTGCAGACAATATGAACAAAATATTTCATGTTTTGTCTGGTCAACTTCATGTCATTTGTAAATATACATCCTTTCCTGTCATTCAGACCTGCAACACATTCCAAAAAAAGTTGGGACAGTAAAGCATTTACCACTTTGTAATGTTGCCATTCCTTTTCACAACACTTAAAAGACGTTTAGGGACTGAAGACACCAAGTGATGAAGTGTTTCAGATATAATTTTGTCCCATTCTTCCTGCAAATAAGTCTTAAGGTGGGCAACAGTACAGGGTCTTCGTTGTCGCATTTTGCGCTTCAAAATGCGCCACACATTCTCTATTGGAGACAGGTCGGGACTGCAGGCAGGCCAGTCAAGTACCCGTACCCTCTTCCTCCGCAGCTAGGACTTTGTAATGTGTGCAGAATGTGGTTTTGCATTGTCTTGTTGAAATATGCATGGACGTCCCTGGAAAAGATGTCTTCTTGAAGGCAGCATATTGTGCTCCAAAATCTCTATGTACTTTTCAGCATTAATGGTGCCATCGTCCATTCCTCCCAAAACATACCTGAAATACTGATTCATCTGATCACAGTACACGTTTCCACTGTGTGATGGTCCATCCCAGACGCCTCCATGCCCAGAGAAGTCGACGGCGCTTCTGGACACTGTTAACATAGGGCTTCCTTTTGGCACAGTACAGTTTTAACTGGCATTTGTGGATGTAACTACGTATTGTGGTACTTGACAAAGGTTTGCCAAAGTAGTCCTGAGCCCATGTGGTGATATCGCTTATAGATGAATGACGATTCTTGATGCAGTGCCGCCTGAGGGATCGGAGATCACGGTTGTTCAGCTTAGGCTTGCGCCCTTGTCCTTTATGCACTGAAATTCCTCCAGATTCCTTGAATCTTTTAATTATGTTATGCACTGTTGAAGGTGAAATATCCAAATCTCTTCCTATCTTTCTTTGAGGAACATTGTTTTTAAGCATTTCAATAATTTTCTCACGTATTTGTTGGCAAACTGGCGATCCTCGGCCCATCTTTGCTCCTAAAGGACTAGACCTTTCTTGGATGCTGCTTTTGTACCAAATCATAATTACAATCACCTGTTGACATCAACTGTTTCAAAACACATCATTATTTAACCAATTTACCTCATTACTAGCCCTAAATTGCTCCTGTCCCAACTTTTTTTGGAATGTGTTGCAGGTCTGAATGACAGGAAAGGATGTATATTTACAAATGACATGAAGTTGACCAGACAAAACATGACATATTTTGTGTTCATATTGTCTGCAATGAAATACAAGTCAAAGTACATTTAGAAATCACTACTTTCTTTTTTTATTTGCGTTTTCCATACTGTCCCAACTTTTTCTGATTTGGGGTTGTACATGGATCCCTTTATAATCAGTTGTTCAGTAAATGAGCGCAAGCGCTACAGTAAACGGATGCCGCGTTCTATTTCTGACACACTCAACGCGCTTGCACTACAGACAAGTTGACAAATAAATACAGAAAATGCGCTTTGATGCATCCAGTGTAGAGACGGCGTTAGGATGTGGCAGACCATTTTCTTTTGCAAGTTTCAGCTCATACATCTTTGGTGTAAACTCGCCTCAACCAAACACCCCCCAAGAACAGCTCAGCGCCCCCCTTTCAAAAATATTGCTTCCAGCGCCCCCTGATGCTCTCCGAACGCCCCCTGGGGGGTGGTACCGCCCCCGTTGAGAAACAATAATGTAAGTAAAGAATATATGTATGTGTGAGAGAGTATAGTGGAAACGGAAGTAGTATGATGGAAACGGAAGGCAGGTTAGGCGCAGCCTCAGCAGTGTTGCCAGAGACGCGTACTATAAGTGTCTATGGATTTTTTCCACTATGTGACAATTTAGGAAGTGAATAAAGTGGGAGGTGGCAGAATCAGGTTAGGGTCAGCGATATTTTTATATTATTTCCATTACTCAATATTTGGACTCATTGCGGTTTATATAATTTTAGATAGTTTTGTTTGTTTTCGTAGCAATATCTGGCAACACTGCATCTCCAGCATTTAAACTGACACGTGTCTACACCGGATGCGAGCAAACCTATTATAATCAGTGATGCTGTCTACACTGGACGCGGCACAACATGACAAATCCCCGACAGTAAAACTGATGCATCATTCTATTCATGATGAACTGACACAAAGTTCAAATGATTTGCAATGGTCGCTTTGTCGCGTCCAGTGTAGACAACTAGAGTGTTGCAGCGCAGCGTGTCCAGTGTAGACACCGTGTGACAGTAATCAAAAGTAACACAAACGTAGTGATCATCATGAAATTACAAAGATGCACTGAAGACGGACAAGAAGAGGAGAGAATAGTCGCACAAGCAGATAAAATACTGTACCAGAGAACAAATTCATTGTTTGAGATGCATAAATATTGAATTGGGGTGGGGGTTATTATGAATGTATTTCTGAGGAGAACTGTCTTCAGAAAAATTTTGATGGCATTTTCTTTTCCTCTTACCTTTGTAAAATACATACAGTATTAAATGAGTATTTATAAGCGCGGACTCAGCGGAGCTGTGTACAGCAGTGGAAAAGCTATATTGCTATTGCTGTTCTAGCGCCACCTGCTGTCAGAAAGTGAATTTCCCTTTTCATCAGAATCAGAAAGAGCTTTATTGCCAAGTGTTTACACACACAAGGAATTTGTCTTGGTGTCAGGAGCTTCAGTACAGAAAGTACAGTCAGTGCAGACATACATATAATTAAGGTAATAAAACACTAACAATAAAGAGTAATAATAAAATATTTATTCAGCTCGTCTGATGTTTTAGTTTTGTGCAGTTGCTTCATGTTGCAGATATTTTTGTTTGTTTGCTTAAGGTTAGTTTGACCAGTAACAGAGCAAAATAAACAATTAATAAAGGAAATAAATAAATAAAAAAGGCAACGAGTATGGGAATCGGCCCATTTTAATGTAAAAAAATCGCAACTTGGAGTTGGTCACAAAAAATTCTGATCAGTGCATCCTTTGTACATAGATCTGTAGACAAGTGGATTACATAACATATTTAAAAATAATTTAAAAAAATAATAATAATGTACTTGAAAAGAAAACAGGATGACTTTGAATAGCATCATTGTAAAATTGGGAGGAAGAGCTGAGCAAGTCTTGTACGTGTAATTCCTGGTCTGAGAGTGAATTCCTGCTTAAACAGGAAGTAATGGAAAAGTCATCTTTTCTTGACTTTATCAGCATTTTAATCAATTTTGTAGATGACCTGGGAACTAAGGTTCACTTAAAGTGGGAACTAAATGTCTTTTCCAACTTGAAATATACAGTCACAAAGAATTGTTCATTACACAGAATCTGTACCAATATCATGGGCCATAAGCATCACTTGGCCACTGAGTTTAGTTTGGCTCCTCCTCAATGGATCCTATAAATGTTGTCATATGTCTTTCACACATTCAGTCAGTTTTTCTTCATTAAATCCAATTTTATAGGAGAAGTTGAATCATGTAGACAACAGGTTAAGTAAAAATTAGGGCTGTCAGTTTAACGCGTTAACTTAAGTTATGAAAAAATAATGTGATTAAAATATTTTACACACTCATTACACACGCACTGGCCCTGCCCCCAGACCTGTACGTCATCTTACATTTCATACAGTGACTGTTGACAAATATGACGCAGGGCAACAACTCCATAAATGCAGTTATGCCCCTAAAATTCAAGATATTGGGGGGGAAAATGCCCCTGTCTCATATCTCTCATATCTTTTTGTCTCATATTTATGATAAGCGATATCACACGAGTGCGCTTTTGTCCTGATTTGCACGAGTGCAAATGTAATTTGATACAATAGTTCAGTAAATAAGAAGTTAATATTGTGTTACATTTTAAACACAATATTGTGTTTTTGTTCAATTTTGCCAATGAAAAATATTACCTATAAAGCCACAGCAGAACCGTTGTGCATCTCCGAGCAACACTGTGTTTAGTCTCTGAATGAATCCATGTTTTGAACGAATCGTGTGAACCAATGATTCAAGTCGTGGCCTAATGGATAGAGAGTCGGACTTGTAACCCAAAGGTCGCGGGTTCGAGTCTCAGGTCCGGCAGGGATTGTAGGTGGGGGGAGTGAATGTCCAGCTCTCTCTCCACCCTCAATACCACGACTGAGGTGAGACCCTTGAGCAAGGCACCAAACCCCCAACTGCTCCCTGGGTGCCGCAGCATAAATGGCTGCCCACTGCTCCAGGTGTGCGTTCACAGTGTGTGTGTGTGTGTTTGTTCACTACTCACTGCTGTGTGTGTGTACTTGGATGGGTTAAATGCAGAGCACAAATTCCGAGTATGGGTCACCATACTTGGCCACACGTCACGTCCAATGGAAATGTATGTATGTGAATGGAGAATATATGTGTGTGAAAGCAGAAATGTATGTGTGCGTAAGGAGAATGTATGAGTGTGAGAGAATAGAAATGTATGTATGTGTAGGGAAAATGTATGTGTGTGAAAGCAGAAATGTATGTGTGCGTAAGTTGAATGTATGAGTGTGAGAATAGAAATGTATGTATGTGTAAGGAAAATGTATGTGTGTGAAAGCAGAAATGTATGTATGAGAATGGAGAATGTATGTGTGTGTGAGAGAGTAGGAATGTATGTATGTGAATGGAGAATGTATGTGTGAGAGTATTAATGTATGTATGTGTAAGGAGAATGTATGTGTGTGAGTAGAAATTTATGTATGTGAAAGGAGAATGTATGTGTGTGAAATCAAAAATATATATGTATGTGAATGGAGAATGTATGTGTGTGAGAGTAGAAATGTATGTATGTGTAAGGAGAATGTATGTGTGTGAGAGTAGAAATGTATGTATGTGTAAGGAGAATGTATGTGTGTGAGAGTAGAAATGTATGTATGTGTAAGGAAAATGTATGTGTGTGAAAGCAGAAATGTATGTATGAGAATGGAGAATGTATGTGTGTGAGAGAGTAGGAATGTATGTATGTGAATGGAGAATGTATGTGTGTGAGAGTAGAAATGTATGTATGTGTAAGGAGAATGTATGTGTGTGAGAGTAGAAATTTATGTATGTGAAAGGAGAATGTATGTGTGTGAAATCAAAAATATATATGTATGTGAATGGAGAATGTATGTGTGTGAGAGTAGAAATGTATGTATGTGAAATGAGAATGTATGTGTGTGAGAATAGAAATCTATGTGTGTGAAAGGAGAATGTATGTGTGTGAGAGTGCCAGAATGAATTATGGCTTGTACAGCCCCTCATATGTATATATATATATGTATGTATATATATATATATAAAATAGAAATATTAAATATTTTTTTTTACTTTAAATTATTTTATTTTTACATTGCTCAGGAGGCCAGAAAAAAAATGTATATGGAAGCAGACTCACCTGGATGTTACAAATTAAATTAGTAAGTTAGTCAAACACTATAGTTTCTTAACAAGCTTAAGTTAAAAATTTGATATTTACTTTGTTGGGATCCTGATTAACAGCAATTTAGAAATTGCTTCTATAGACCTTTTTCCTGAGTAACCGATGAGCGGCGCCATGATGGATTCTAACTTCCGTTTGGGTGCTCTCGTGTTCCGGTCTCCATAGAAATCCGTTAAGACGGGGTAAAAAAAAGATCAACTGAATTGAAACTTTTTCAGTATAACTAAATATAAAAATGTGTGGAGGGTTAAGCTGTGCTGTTGTTGGCTGCCACAGTAACGGCAATAAGCTAAGGAATTCCTTTAAAGTACTTGTTTTGCGCATCGACGTATATATATCTATGGTTTTGCGTACCAGAAAATCTGTCATGTCCAGCGCTGTATACATGGGCTTGCAGCGCTTAAGTTAAAATACTGAGTGTGAAATAATAAAATGTTAAAATAATGTTTGCTCTTATCATTCTGTGGACAAACTCCTGTGAACTTCGCCCCGATCGGGAGCTGTATGTGCGCTCATCTGTTTTCAATTAAGCTAACCTTGCATCGCTTCATGTTATCTTCCCACTCATTAAACTATGACAGGTCCTTTACTGAAAAAAGACGGTCATTGCGACACTGTAAAGTGATGAAACAATGGCGGCACATGATTTTTAACATCATTTTCACGTTATATTATCAGCTCGGAAAATATGTAAATGTGACTAGAAACCGGAAATGTAAAGCACCGTTCTAGTCAGGCGAGACTTCCGCGTTCAGAAAAAGGTCTATAAGGACTTTTAAAAGTTTTTTTAATTATTTTTTTAAATAATGCTAGTTTATTTAAATTCAAATTAAGTAAGAAAAGAAAAAAACACAGCTACTTTGGCTTCAAAAGCTTTAATCGCCTGCTGAACTCTCCTCTGCAGGCTGGACTATAAACAGGTAATGTGAAACAAAAGATCAGGTGTGCAACTTATTGAAAATCAGGATAAGACCAAACCTTTGCAAGTTCTTCAATCTCATTGCCAAAATTAGATTCTCCCTCTGGAACCTCCTCATCTTCAAGAGTTTGATCATCATCATAATCAGGCAACAGCATCTCTGTTGACAGGTCAAATGGGATTAAATCATGAATATGTATAAAGATATGTTTTACCATGATAGAAAAACTAGTAATTGTCTTACCTGGGCTTGAACTCCCCAAGGAGGGCTAAAAATAAGACATCAGTTTATTACTTTTTTTAACAACAAAAGGAAATCTATGCAATCATTATTTGTAATTATCATTAAGTAAAACAAAAACTGTTATGCTGTAACAGTTGGATGAACAGTAACAAAGATAAACACTTCCATGTATGGCATGCATTCAGGTAGACCTAAATCAGAAAAAAAGATACACTAGAACAGTTTTCCAGTGCTGTATTTTATTTTATTTAGATTACTTTCAATATAAACTAACAAAAATTTACAGCAGGCCAGTGTTAGAACATCCATGATAAACCACTGGAATCAGTAATGCTTGTGTGTACATTTGTTTGTGTGTGCGTGCGTGCATGTGTGTGTGTGTGTGTGTGTGTGAGAGAGAGAGAGAGAGAGAGAGAGAGAGGTTTGACAGAACATTATTTGAAAAACATTTCATAACAATCTTCACATTAACAACTCACATAATAAATATAAAATTTAAAAATTCAAACCCAAAAGTCCATCATGATCTATACACAAAACATCAACACACCACATGTCATTAAAAACCATCTCATTATTTACAAGACTTTTAGTCTACCAGCTACTAATTTCATGAACATCAATTCAGCATTAATACTATTGAACTGTAACCCTTGATTTTTTCTGGTTTTCCATATTGCCAGTTTTGCAGTTCCTAGTAAGTAATTTAACAAACACATCTTCCTTCTTTCTAAAAAATTATATTTCACACCCCTATAAAAACTTAGGATTCTTCACCAAAAGCTTGAAACAATCTATTAAGAACATCAAAAAGACCTTCCAACCTTTTACATTTTAAAAACAAATGCTCTAAATTATCTTCCTTTCCACAAAACCTACATCCCACCCCTACTGCTGGGTTCAGGTGTGCCACATGTTTGTCCGTTGCTTTTGCCCCATGAAGAATCCTCCATTGTAGATCTGCTGTTCGCTTCTCCACTGGTGGTTTATACAGTGTTCTCCACCTGTCTCTCACTAGAAATTCTGGCTTCAACATATCTGGCTACTTTGAGATCTTTTGTCCTTTGAGCGAATCTTGATGCAAAACTTTGACTGTAGCATTATATATGGCTTTCTTTGATGTAGTTTCAAACGAGTCCAGCCGTGGAGTTTCAAAAGATAAAATTTAACCTACTGATTCATCCTCTTGCCTTTCACGGACGACAGCAGCAACTCTTATTTTTGGAAAGCCAAGTCAAGTCAAGTCAAGTCAAGTCTGCTTTATTGTCAATTCTTCCACATGTACAGTACATACATACAGAGAATTGAAATTGCGTTACTCTCAGACCCTTGGTGCATACAGTTAACATTAAAGGGATAGTTCACTTTGAAATTAAAATTTGGTATCTATCAGCTTACCCCAAGGGCATCCAAGATGTAGGTGTCTTTTTTTCTTCAGTAGATCCAATTTTGATGTTTTTAGGTCAAACCGTTCTAGTCTGTCAGTCATATAATGGCAGGTATAGGTGACTGTCTCTATAAGAGGGAAAAAGAACATGCACAGAGAAATCAAAATTAAACAATTCCCCATCGTAACTACACATTGATGGCCTAAGACACGAAACGAGCGGTTTGTGTGAGAAAACGAACAGTATTTATATCGTTTTTTACCTCTTGTACACAACCATGTCCAAGTGATCTGAGTGCACACACATCCGGTGTGTGTGCGCGCGCTCTGGCTCGTCGGCGTCAATGCTTGACGGAGGGCGTGTCTGAAGCGTGGTGCTGACGCAACTTTTCAAGCGCCAACGGAGGCATCAGCCAATCAGATCACCTCATGCAAATACCCAATCCCGTTCATGCAACACCAGAGAAGTATGTGATTGGTTGTTGTAACTATGACGGCGCGTCAGCACCATGCTTCAGACACGCCCTCTGTCAAGCTTTGACGCCAACGAGCCAGAGCGCGAAAAAGAAAAAAAGACACCTACATCTTGGATGCCCTTGGGGTAAGCTGATAGATACCAAATTTTAATTTCAAAGTGAACTATCCCTTTAAACACTGACAGTAGACGTTCAAATACAGATAAATAGAGTTTAACCATATGTACATACAAACTATACAGATATACAAATGAGGACATTGTAGAAAAATAAAAAAATAAAAATAAAAAAGAGATAGATAAAGTGGCATAAGGCACATGGCAGATAGAGTGCAAACCAGTTAAATAAAACAAAACTGTGCAGATATGTGTAGTGCAAAAAAAGAACAGTCTTTTATCAGACTGTCAGAAGAGGTAGTTTACAGACAATGCTGGATGAGGTAGAGATCAGTCCAGTGCTGCACAAAGTGACTGGTGCGGGTCACAGTTTGTAAGGGGGGGGGGGGGGGGTCCTGGGGGTGTGGAGAGCTGGGGGGGGGGTTTGTAGTGTCAGAGTTCAGTGTTGCGTGGGGTAAAAGGGGGGAGGGGGGGCAAGGCCGGGAGGGAGTTCAGCTTCCTGACAGCCTGATGGATGAAGCTGTCCTTCAGTCTGCTGGTCCTCGCCTGAAGACTCCACAGTCTCCTCCCTGATGGCAGCAGACTGAAGAAGCTGTGTGTCGGGTGGGTGGGATCACCTGCAATGCTGAGGGCTTTGCGGGTGAGACGGGTGCTGTAGATGTCCTGGAGGGAGGGGAGAGAGACACCAACGATCTTCTCAGCTGCTCTCACTATCCGTTGAAGGGACTTGCGGCAGGACGCGTTGCAGGCGCCATACCACACAGTGATGCAGCTAGTCAGGATGCTCTCGATGGTGCCTCTGTAGAAGGTGCACATGATGGGGGTCGGGGCTCTGGCTCTTCTGAGTTTGCGGAGGAAGTAGAGACGCTGTTGTGCTTTCTTGGCCAGTGCAGCAGTGTTGTTGGTCCAGGAGAGGTCCTCTGTGATGTGCACACCCAGGAATTTGGTGCTGCTCGCTCTCTCCACAGTCGCACCGTTGATGGTCAGAGGAGCATGCTGAGTGTGCACTCTCCTGAAGTCAACAACAATCTCCTTCGTCTTCTCCACATTCAGAGAGAGATTGTTGTCCCTGCACCACCCGGCCAGGCGGCTCACCTCGCTCCTGTAGTTTGTCTCATCTCTGTTGCTAATGAGACCCACCACAGTCATGTCATCCGCAAACTTAATGAAAAGGTTAGAGTTGTGTGACGGTGTGCAGTCGTGGGTCAGCAGAGTGAAGAGGAGGGGGCTCAGCACACATGGTGCTGGATGTGTTAATGCCGACCCGTACTGCCTGAGGTCTTCTGGTCAGAAAGTCCAACAACCAGTTGCACAGAGAGGTGTTGAGCCCCAGCTGGGCCAATTTGTGAGTGAGCTGCTGAGGGATGATTGTGTTGAATGCTGAACTGAAGTCTATGAACAGCATCCTGACATATGAGTCTTTTTTGTCCAGATGTGTGAGGGCTGGGTGGAGGGCAGTGGCGATGGCATCATCGGTCGAGCGGTTGGACCTATATGCAAACTGGAAGGGGTCCAGGGAGGGGGGGAGGACAGACTTGATGTGTTGCATGACTAGCCCTTCAAAGCACTTCATGGGAATAGGAGTGAGTGCTACTGGACGGTAGTCATTGAAGCAGGATGGAGATGACTTCTTCGGGACTGGAATGATGGTGGTAGCTTTGAAGCATGTGGGGACAACAGCCTGACTTAGTGAGATGTTGAAGATGTCTGTGAAGACATCAGTGAGTTCCACTGCACAGTCTCTCAGTACACGCCCAGGAATGTTGTCAGGACCCGGAGCTTTGCGTGCATTGATCCTGCTGAGGGATCTCCTCACGCTGTCCGAGGACAGCGTCATCACCTGGTCGCCGGGAGGAGGTGGAGTCTTCTGTGCAGTGGTGCTGTTTTGTGCCTCAAAGCGAGCAAAGAAGGCATTCAGCTCGTTCAGCAGGGGGATGGTGCTGTCACAGGTCTGTGGTGGGGGCTTGTAGTCCGTAATGGTCTGTATTCCCTGCCACAGGCTCCGAGTGTCTCTGCTGTCGCTGAAACGATGGGCTATCCTCCTGGAGTACTGTCTCTTGGCCTCTCTGATGCCACGGGATAGGTTGGCCCTAGCTGTGCTCAGGCCCTCCTCATCTCCAGCTCTAAAGGCAGCGTTCCGAGCCTTCAGAAGTCTGTAGACCTCCCCTGTCAGCCACGGCTTCTGGTTGGCCCGGACAGTGATAGTCTTTGTGACCGTTACATCATCAATGCACTTGGTGATGTAGGCAGTGACAGTCTCTGTATTCTTGGAGGTCTGTAGTATTGTTGTATGTGGCAGCCTGCTTGAACATATTCCAGTCAGTGGTGTCGAAACAGTCCTGAAGTGCCTCTGACGACCCTTCCGGCCACACTTGAATCTGTTTGTGTATTGGTTTGATGACTTTAACGAGCGGTCTGTATGCAGGCATTAGCATGACAGTGATGTGGTCTGAGGCTCCGAGGTGGGGGAGGGGGAGGGCCTTGTATGCTCCTCTCTGGGTGGTGTAAACAAAGTCCAGCGTGTTTTTTCCCCTTGTAGGGAAGTCAACATGCTGGTATATTTTCGGGAACACACTCTTTAAGTCTGCATGATTAAAGTCTCCAGCCAAGATGAGAAAAGCATCTGGGTGGGCTGTCTGCTGCTCACTGATGTGCTGGTACAAATAATTCAGTGCCTCACTCCTGTTGTTGTTGGAGTTGGGAGGGATGTATACAGCAATGAGCAGAATGGCTGTATATTCCCTCGGTAGATAGAACGGCCGGCACTTAATAATCATAAACTCCACCAGGGGTGAGCAGTGTTTGCAGACCACAACAGCATCGCGGCACGATACATTATTGATGTAAGTCCAGTTCTTTGTCCAATATTTTTTCTATAGCCACTTGGTAATGCATATACAATTTCTTCCACCAGCTTTTCAGTCAAGCGCGAGGACTTTAAACCTGTTACTTCTTTCAGAGTTTCCACTGATTCCCATCGGTCATTTTTCAAAAGTTGTCCCAGCTTCACAATGCCATGTCTTTGTAAACATGCACACACACTTACAGATGACAAAATTCTTGTCTGGACCATTGAGTTAAAAACCTACGGTTCCTCCTGTATCCAACTCCCGGGTTCGTCAACATCTCTTTCCACTTTAAAAACAGTTCTCCAAGAGTACAACATTGACCCATAAAAAGATGTAACCCCAGACAGGTTAATTTTTTCCAGTTCCATTAAAAAGAGACGTCTATCTAATTTAAGACCACCTGCTTTTTGTAGACCATCCCCAGTTTACCCTTGCTGATGATGCTTTCTCATATTGTCCAATAGCTTCAATTAAAATATTAACATCATTTTGATCAGAAATAAAAACAGTAACATCATCAGCATAAGCTGATATCGATATTCTGTACATATTATTTACATCAGGAAAATAAATTCCACTGAGATTCCTTCTTAGTCTGCACAACAGTGGCCCAATAACAAGGCTATATAATTGTCCCGAAAGTGGACAGCCTTGCCTAATTTCTTTTAATACAGGTACTGGTGCACTCAACCCTCCACCAGCTTTCACAATCACAAAAACTTCAGAATATAGCAGTTGAATGTATGACATAAAATCTTTTCCAAACCCAAAATTCCTTAAAACCTCAAAAAGATATATATGATTGACCCTATCGAAAGCTTTCTCTTGGTCTAACGAAAGCACACCCAGGTCAACATTATTAAATTGATTAAAATCAATTACATTTCTTAACAAAAAAGATTGTCCATAATTGACCTATTAGGGATACAATATGTTTGATCTCTATGAACCAATAATTCCAAAGTATGTTTCAGCCTAGGGGTGTGCGATATATATCGTCTGCGATAATATCGTAATTGTTGTTTTAACGATATGCAATTTGACATTATCGAGTATTTTGCAAAAACCAAACAAAACACCTATGGAGTGCACGCTTACCTTACGTGATGAAGTCTAGACTAGAGCGCGTGCGCATTTACATTTAGTCATTTAGCAGACGCTTTTATCCAAAGCGACTTACAAATGAGGACATTAGAAGCAATCAAAACCAACAAAAGAGCAACAACATGCAAGTGCTATGACAAGACTTGGTTAGCTTAACGCAGTACACGTAGAAAGTTTTTTTTTTTTAAAGAAAACGAGTAGATAAAATATAGAAAAAATAAACCTAGTGTTTTGTTTGTTTGTTTGTTTGTTTGTTTTTTATAAGAAACAAGTAGATAGAATAGAAAAAAGAAAGCTAGTGTTAGTTTTTCAAGAAAAGCTAGCAGTTAGAGAATAAATGTGCAATTGACAGAGGGTCAAATATGTGTGTTTTTTTATATAAAAAGAAGACAGATAGATAAAATAGAATTAGAATAGAGAGTGCTAGAGTTAGAGGGTCAAATAAAGATGGAAGAGATGTGTTTTTAGCCGTTAAAAGTTTAGCATTTAGAGTGTGTTCTTTCACTGCATGATTTCAGTCTAACAAAATGCACTATATGATCACAAAATTCAAGATATGGGGGCAGAAAATGTGTGTATACAGTGCCCTCCACTAATATTGGCACCCTTGATAAATATGAGCAAATGCGGCTGTGAAAATAAATCTGCATTGTTTATCCTTTTGATCTTTCACTCAAAAAAATCACAAAATTCCAACCTATCATTGAAGTAAAACAATTGAAAGTGGGGAGAAAATCTCATGATGAAATAAATGTTTTTCGCCAATGAATGTTGGCCACAATTATTGGCACCCCTAGAAATTCTTATGAGTAAAATATCTCTGAAGTATATTCCCATTCATATTTAAATTTTTTAGCACACCAGGGTGACTAGGAGCATGAAATTGTCCAGCCATGACTTTCTGTTCCACAGGATTATAAATATGAGGAACACAAAGGACAAATTCCCTTAATCATCCATCACAATGAGAAAAAACTAAAACTATATTTCTGATGTGAAGAACAAGATTGTTGAGCATCACAAAATAGAAAGTGGCTGTAAGAAAAGAGTTAAAACATTGAAAATCCCCATTTCCACATCAGGGTAATGATTAAGAGGTTCCAATCAACTAAAGATGTTAAAAATCTGCCTGAAAGAGGACGTGTGTCTATATCGTCCTAATGCACGCTGAGGAGGAGAGTTTGAGTGGCCAAAGACTCTCCAAGGATCACAGCTGTAGAATTGCAGAGATTAGTTGAGTCTCGGGGTCAGAAACCTAAAAAAATATATCAAACAGCCCCTACATCACCACATGTTGTTCGGGAGGGTTTCAAGGAAAATTCTCCTCAATCATCCAAAAACAAACTCCAGCAAATTCAGTTGTCAGACACGACTGGAACTTCAAATGGCACTGGCTTCTATGGTCAGATGAAACTGAAAAAAGAGCTTTTTGGCAGCAAACCCACCAGATGAGTTTAGTACAAACAGGGATAAAAAAGTACCCCATGACCACGATTAAATATACTGCTGGATCTTTAATGTTGTGGGCCTGTTTTTCTGCCAGAGGTCCTAAAAATCTTGTTCAGATGCATGGCATCATGGATTCCATCAAATATCAACAGATAAAAAATCTAAATCTGACTGCCTCTGTTAGAAATCTTATAATGGGCCGTGTTTGGATCTTCCACCAGGACAACAATCCAAAACAAACATCAAAATAAACACAAAAATGGGTCACTGAGCACAAAATAAATATTTTACCATGGCTGTCTCTGTCCTCTGACCTGAACCCTACAGAAAATGAGTGAGGTGAACTGAAGAGAAGAAGCACCGTCATGGAGCTGTGAATCTGAAGGATCTGGAGAGATTCTGTATGAAGAAAATGGTCTCTGATCTCTTATCAGATGTTCTCCAAACTCTTCAGGCATTATAGGAGAAAACTCAGAGCTGTTACCCTGGGAAAAGGACGTTGCAATAATTTGGGTGTCAATAATTGTGGCCAACATGAAATAGTGAAAGCATTTATTTCATCATGAGATTTTCTCCCCACTTTCAATTGTTTTACTTCAATGATAGGTTGGAATTTTGTGAATTTTTTGAATGAAAGATAAAAAGGATAAACAATGCAGATTTATTTTCACAACCGCCTTTGGTCATATTTACCAAGGGTGCCAATATTAGTGGAGGGCACTGTATATATATATATATATATTAGGGCTGTCAACATTAACGCGTTAACACATGTGATTAATCTAAAAATTTTAACGCGTTAATATTTTTTTAACGAAAATTAATCGTTTGATAAGGTTTGACCGCAACTTCTTGCAGTCATCGCAGCGCGGAAGGTAATCTTGCCTGCGTCCCAATGTGCACGCTATCCATCCTAAATTCTATGTGATATTAGTCATTTTCAATATTATTTAGGGCAGATAGGGTGTATAGTATGCACATTGGGACGCAGGGATTGTGTGATTATGAGGCGCTGGGCTCGACAAAAGTGAAGCGAACGCGGAGAGAGAGAGAGAGAGTGTGTCCGAGAGAGAGAGAGAAAGAGAGAGAGAGAGAGAGAGAGAGAGAGAGTGTCAGAGAGAGAGAGAGAGTGTCAGAGAGAGTGAGAGAGAGACAGTGCGCGAGAGATATGAATACTCATATTTGATAAGGGTACAGCGAACCAGTGTTGCCAGGGTTGCGGTTTTCCCGCACAATTGGGCTATTTTGAAAATACAGTCACGGGAAAAATTACAGAGCCGTGGGTTTTTGGGCTACTTTTATAATGTACCGCGGCCGCCCAAAGTGTATGTGTATGTGTACACACATGTGATCGCAAAAGGAAGTTATTACAAATATTCATTGGTGGTTTAAAGTGAGTTCTGAGTAAAAGTGTACTATTAATCTCATAAATTGTCTTATGTAGCGTGATGCTAATGTTAGCTCTAATGCACCTGCAGAACGTGCAGGTACAATTCTTCTTCATAATGCATTTTGTCATAATACTTCATGTAAGGTCGCAAGAAAATATTTTGTTGTATTTATTTAGAAATACTTTTGATAATAGTTGGGTAAATGTACACTGGGATTGAAGCGATGTGGCTTGGTAAACGTTTTATTGCCAGTGGCTGATAATGGCTGAAAAAAAAAAAAAAATTAAAGAATAATAAGGATAATGTCTCATACCTGGCGGAGGTATGAAAGGTTCTGTTTCCTTAAACTAGTTTGTCATGTATTTCTTTTTCAACACATTTACAGGTAAATCCTAGTATTTTAAATGTGCGATTAATCATGATTAATCACAGTCCATGACTGTGATTAACGCGATTAAATTTTTTAATCGATTGACAGCACTAATATATATATATATTATATATACATAAGGGCTGCACAATTAATCACATTTCTAATCGCGATTACAATTATGGATGCCACGATTACGTAATCGTTCAAAGCCGCGATTACAAAAATAAATAAACAATTAAAAATGCCCACTTGCATTATTCTGTGTGCTTAAGAGATGTTTGCAGCACGGGGTTTAACAAACTCAAACACACTGGATAAAATACATTTTGTCTAACTGATAGTCGTCGTCACTCTGTTGTGCATGATAGATATGTTAAACACCAAACGTGTCAAAAGCTGAACAAAATAGCGGAACACATTGGAACTGCGCGCCACACTGTCCTTTTATCCACTCACCTCAAAAGAAAACAGCGCAGCTCGAGCTTAGAGCGTATGTGTTTATTACAGTGACCAGTCGTGATCACGTGCTAAACAACGCTGGGAAATCCAGCAAGAAGCACTCGAGTTCAGCGCAGAGTTCTCCAGTACAAATCACGTATCTTTAATTTAAACTAAAGCCAAATAAATCGGAGCTGTTATTTTCATCAACACTGATGCAGAAAGCAGCAAAAACAGTGCAACAATGATCCAGTTAGAAGACGTTTCAATCCACAATTCACCCACATTTACCATAGTTTTACTGTAGTAACACTAACAGTAACAATAGTACGGTGGCAGAAAAGTAGGATATTCATATTGAGTATTATTATATTATTAATATACTAAATATGTTAAAGGAGTAATGGAATATAATTACATTATTTAGTTAATTATTCTATCAGTTGATGTGGATTTGTAATTGACTGAATGTCTTTAGGCTACTGTTTTGCAATGCAAACACCATAGAAACCATATAGTTAGGCTACTTTTTTACCATGGTAATGAGGTGCTGTACTTTTGGTTATGTATCAAAGATGAGGCTGTTACAGTTTTCACAATGGTACTGTCAAATGTACATCTGCATTAGGGCTGCAGCTAACGATTATTTTTATTGTCGACTAATCTATTGATTGTTTTATTTTATTTTTTCCGATTAGTCGACTAATCTATTGATTATTTTTCAATTAATCTATTTATTATTTTCTTATCAGTTGATGAATTTAGTTAAACTATCACTAAATAACAGTAAATTCTGCTACACTGTAAAAAATGAATCATGTGTCTTGTGATTTTCATTAAAAAAATTAAGGTGATAATTAAAAATAGTGAGTATATTTCATTAAAGAAATTGTGATTCAGTGTTGTATAGAAAATATTGAGGACTTTTTACTAATAAAACCAAGAGATGTGTTTTCCTCTTCTTTTTTTTAAGGACAACTTCAGCAGTTTTGAGGCTTGAATTGAGGAACTGATTAAACTAAAAAAAAAAATAAGGAAAGAAGGCTACCTATTTATTTTAAGAGAATTAGCTCAATTTTGCAGTTTTATTTTAGAGGTGATTGTTAGTTCCCAGCATGCTTTGCATATGGCTGGATATGGAGAGTACATTTTGAAATTAAATGCTATTTTATGTGTTTTTGAGTGAAGGGAAACATCTATTAATGTTTGATGTTCAGTTATGTTTGACATTTGAAAGAGTTTCTGTTACACTGAAGTTTTCATTGTGCAGTGCAATACTTACCATTGTGCAGAAAAGTAGAGCTTATTGTTATGGATACTACTCCTATAAGGCATTAAGCCTTGTTCAATGAGCAGTAGCTTTGCTAGTGCTAGAACAGTACATTCCAGTATTTCTCAAGTATTTTCCTACTTGAGCCGTTTGGCTGTATACAGTCTTTTAAATGTACAAAATAACTCAAAGTCAAATAAAATACAGGCCTCGCTCAAAATGACAGACTTTTGAGAATAAACTTAAAATAAATGAACACATTTCACTAATTATATTAAATTCATTGTGTCATAGATTAATTAATTTAGTAGATTTTACATGATTTATTCAGGTAGATTCCATTAAAAAACCAAGCCTTAAAAACTACTCAAAAATATTGAGTGTAATATTGTTACCATATTTTTTTTTAAGTAAATAGCCCGTTCCATTTTTTACAGTGTATTAATCTTTTATTTTATTCAAACATTTTCTCATAATTAATACTTTACAAAAAATAAATAATAATAACAAGAAAGAAAGAAAATAATAACAATAAATAAAAAATAAGAAAAGAGAGAAAAAAATATATAACAATAATTAAGAAAAAAAGAAAGAAAGAAAGAAAGAAAGAAAGAAAGAAAGAAAGAAAGAAAGAAAGAAAGAAAGAAAGAAAGAAAGAAAGAAAATTACAGGGCAGTGATACAATCAATAGAAATGCACATTATGGCTGCATTCACAGTTACTGTTTGGGACTGACAGCAGTTGCTTACAGGTGAGAGACTTGAAATGTTTTATTTATTCAGCAGATTAAAACATCTGCTTGAATACATCTGTATGAATGAACAGCTGAAGTCACAACTGCATTCAGGACACTAGAGCGACAGAATCCAAAATGGCGTCATAACACCGAGAAGTTTTATCACAGTTGACAGCCCGTTTTTAAATAAATGAGCCCAGTCGAGGCTTGTCCTATCCATCACACAGTTAAACAACTATCAATGACTTTAATGCTTTGTTGTTATCAACAGTTTTTTTTTTTTTTTTTCACACATAACACAACATAACATCCAAAATATAACAAAACAAAACAACAGACACATACTCAACATCTCAAGGTCCAATCAAAAGGGAGGGAGAGAGGGAAGGACAATAAAAACACAAAAGTCACTCCTTTATACAATCACGTATATCCATCAAAAAACACTGCCAAGCATCAATGGTCGAGGGCCTGGCCCCACCAACTCGCGCCGTTGCACATTCACAAGTCACTATTTGCAGGAGGCTACGGATCCAATATGTTTTTCTACACATGTGTGGTGTAAACCAGTTCTGGATTATTGTCTTCTTCACAGCTGTAAAACCAGCAAACAACATTCTCTTTTGCATCGAACTAATACAGAGACCAGAATCATCAATAAGAAGACAGAAACTTGGGTTAACAGACCAATCAATTCGCAGTAATGATGACAAAACCAGGTTTTACTTTAATGCTTTGTTAACGAGTGCAGAGAGCGCGTTTGGTGTGCGCGTCTCAGAGCTCACACGATCGCACTGATGGCAGCTCCGGTGGATCTTAAGATGAACGCGAATCATTTTTCCTTCTCTGTCTCTGTGGGTGAATTAAACCCGTCATGATTATATAGGCAACTCGATGTCCCGTGGTGTTCCTTTCATTCAGCGCAGCTTTGAATGCGGTTGTGAATCCTGACAATGTAAAGGCGTCAGTTCGGCTATATATATGCGGTTCTGACGGTCGTATAATAATAGAATGCTCTATGAACGCTCTATTAATTGAAGTGATGTTGCCATACTAGCCTTTACCTTCTGCTCTAGAGTCTTGTTTGTGTTAAACATGGCAGAAAAACAGTCTTAAGTAGGGATAACTGCAGGCTCACGCAATGGGCGTGGCTAAAGGTGCGATGAGTCGACGCACTCCATGCTAATCGACTTATTTTTATAATCGATGTAATCGATAACGTCGACGAATCGCTGCAGCCCTAATCTGCATCCCAACTCAAGCTCCTGCTACTCTGAACTCAAGCTCCTGTTCTAATGTGCATTTCTAAGAGACAAAACTTGTAATATTACATGTTCAGTGCTACCAAATTAGGTGCTGGTGCCACTGCTCTCCAATGTTAGTCTGGAGCCCTGATCATATAAATTGTACTGTAAAATGTTCTGTTTAATTGTAAATTAAATATATAGCTTTAGTAAACCATTTTTTATTTTTTTTATTTTAGTTTTAGTATAACATTATTATACCATGCATAATTTTACCTTTTTTGTTTAACGAAGAAACCAAACCAATGTATGGTTGACATTTGAGGCTCAATGCTATAGAAAAGCAATAAAAGTTCAGGAAGAGTGTTTTCAGCCTTTTTTTATATACATATTTTATATGAAAATATGGCATGCAGCTTCAAACAATGGCATAAATGGCATATTTACAGCAGTGGATACGTTTGAGTGTTGTTATCAGGATGAATCTGGTATGTACTGCGGTTTTTTATACATGTTTTGATGTGTACTGCTTACACAAATTTAGCAAATACATTCCTTATAAGCTTTCTATCGAAAAACAGCGATCTATCATCGATGCTTGAGGCTTAGACCTTCAAAATGATATATAGTTTGTCAAGATTAATTTTGTCCTGTTTCATTTTATCTATTTGAAAACAATGACATGTGCAAACAAAGAGCAAACAAAGAGCATTCAGTGCGCTGGCGTCCTGGTGCATGTTAACAGGTTAAATTAAACGGATAGGTAGGCTACATCAGTCATACAGTGCTCCGGACCACGCGCCTAGGGCTGGGTATCGAGTTCGATACTTTTTAGGCACCGACCGAATTGCCTCGATACCACCGAGTATCGAAAAACGTCTTGTCGTTCGGTACCAAATTTCGATACCTAAGGGGTTAATCTCATCATCGTCAGTGAGGCAATAAGCCTGCAGCACTAGGTGTGTTCGACTAGAAGCGGCGCGCCGCTGATTGATCAGTGTTTGACATCCGCGAGAGCGATTTGAAACTGTACGGATCAGTCTGCTCTCAACATCGCGCGTTTCATTTACTACACACAGACTGAAGCGCGCTCGCGGTGATTTCAGCGTCTGCCGTCTAAATGAGGACATAAACACATGAACAACATCTCCAGAACTGCTCTGAGAGTAACTCCATGAGCATTTTACCATTTGATTTGAGTAAAACTAGCATCATATCATATACACACAGAACTGTAAAGGTATTCATGGCAACCTGTCAAAATAAAAGTTTGGTTTAATTTGGAAGACACTGCGGCAGAAATATATTAATATTGTTCAGCAGAGTGTACATACTGCTACTACTAGGCTACTATTAAAATTATTAAAACTTTGTTTTTTTTTTAAAAGTAATGGATCACACAACATTTCTTCCATGTTTTAATTTTAATAGTAAAGTTTTGTTTGCCAAAATAAATAAATAAAGTTTGATTTTCAATAATGTAAAAGATAAATGAAATTAATGTTTATGCATTCATTTGAAAACCAGATACAGAATACAGAATTTCTGAGGAAAAATAAAACATTTCATAAGGCTATTTTAAGAATAAATTAAGTAGTTTTTATGCATTCAAATAATTAGACATACTACAACACAGAATTTAATAACAATAAAACATATGGTGAAAGAAAATAAAACACCCACTTATGAAAGTAGATAAAGATTTTCAATTTCTTGAAGTCTTTACCCAATAATAAATGAATAGAAATGATGATTCTGTCTGAGCTATGCGTTTTAAAACGAACACGCACTAGTGTAAACTGAAAACTATTTGAGCTTTATTAAAATTATTTGCACTGATTTATTGTGTTGGATATATTTTGTTCCCTTGTGCAGTGGCTCAGGAGATGAGTCTTTTGAGTCTGTATAAATGTCAACAAGCTGAAAAAAATAAAACCAAAGTTTTTTGAGATAATGTATATCTTGTTAAAACTGATTTCATAAAATTGGTATCGAAAAAAGTATTGTTCAGGAACCGGTATCTTACTCAAGGTATCGGCATCGATATCGAAAATTTTTGAACGATACCCAGCCCTACACGCGCCCCATGACGAGCCCAATTTTAGACTGATAACTTATTAACTGCATATTTTTATAACAACAATGATGAAGAATAAGCATAAGTTTTGATAATGTGCTTTAAAGAAAACGAAATGCTGCTGGTGCAGTTTCATCATGTTCATTCATAGCTCGAAGCTGTTCAAGATGTCTAAAAGATGTCTCTTTTTGCACTCTTGACATAGCCTAATTTGTAAATAACAATTATCACCCTGCAGTTCAATTTTGATGTGGGCTTAGTTTTAGAGTCCGTTTTTAAAACATTTCCAATGTGAAGGAGAAGCCTAAAGGCTTCTTCACTTTCCGCGTTCCGTTCCGTCTCGCGCACAGCCGCGTCCGCGCAGCATTCAAAGTATTAACGAGCTAACCAGACAGCGTCGCGAGCTCCTGCAGTGCTGTTTGAATTCAATTTATGCGTGTATTAGAAAACTATGTTCTGCAGTGTATTTAATTGTTTAAGGCCATTTCGCGATTTTAATCATCATATAGTAACCAGCAACAACCACCCCTTCCTCTTCTCATGGAAGACATGCGATGCAGTACTAAACTAGGGCTGCCACTAACGACTATTTTTATTTCGATTAATCTATCGACTAATTTATCGATTAATCGGTTAATCTAAACGATTAATTTCCCACAAAAAAAAACAACAACAATTTTACTTAAGAATATTTTATTAAACCAAATTAAATCCAATTTTCTATGAAATCCTTTAAAGCAAAAGTAAAGTGCAACATAGAGTGCAAGAAGCAAGTGTCCATCTCATAGTCCAAATCACTGAAATCAGTTCAGTATTATAGTGTAAGAATGACAACATATCCACGTGTTCTAGTCTAATAATAAAATTATAATCAGTATTTTAAATAAAGGAGTATTTACCAGAAATGTTATTTACCAGAATTTATTTAGGAGAAAAATTTAAATGTGCAGTATTTCTGAAAAAAAAAAGAAAGGAAAAAAAAAACACTTTTTTAAAAATATAAAATCAATAAATTGGAGATGCTTTTGATTATTAAAATTTAATGGAACCATTAAAATGGAATCCAGAAAATAAATGGAAAACAGAATTTGGTAAAGATAAAACTGTAAAACTCAATTAATTAGACAGGCTTTTTGATTGATAAAATTTAATTTAACCATTAAAACAGAGTATAGAAAAATGAAAATGGAAAAAAATGAATTTGGAAATAAAACGGATTTCATAGGGCCCTATAATATATATATTTTTCTTTTTTGGTAATAAAAATAGATGTAAGTGAAAAATAGCTTTTAAAATGACTTAAAATACATATATAATAGCAATGATGCATTGATTGATAATAAATGATGATAATTAGTTCAAATAAAGTATCAAAAGCAAGAAATCATATGGTTTTATTGAACAAACTGTTAAAATACATAATGTATTATAAACAATAGAGCTAATTTAGATAACGCATAACAACAAAGGCCTGCAGGGGGCGCCGACGGGCTGATTATTATATTTTCACATTACTGCGCAATCTAATCCTTGTTTAATATTGACCAAGCACCATTTAATTCAAATGTCCACTTAATCTTTAATATTTGGCCATTTCTTTAGGACAGAAATGCTATAGCCACTGTAAGTAAATGAATATGTGGACATCAAAACGTGTAAACTCAGAGTGAGGGTTTGAGCTTTTATTTTGAAATCGTGATATATTCTCCTGTGTTTGCACAGGTTTATAAATGATTTACCTTACAAATCTGATGAAATGGCGCACGTTGCGTTCCCAGATGAACGTTATAATAAACCCAAACTCACAACAACATGCATAGATGGAGTTTGGTCTCTCCACACATGTAAATAAGTTCCTGTGGAACTACTGTGAAGGGAGCCGCTGTGAGACGCACATACTTAACCTACAGGCTAGGGCTGCACGATATTGGAAAAAACTCACATTGCGATATTTTGTTTTTCTGCAATATATATTGGAAAAA
>JALXFT010002171.1:0-19999 GCA_023376895.1 Aspiorhynchus laticeps | reverse complement strand
TAATAATAATAATAATAATAAAAAATCACCAGATGATTTTAATCTATTTGTAAAAAACAAAATCAATGACTGGGGTGATTTTATAGGTGAGTAAATCAGCATAGAAAATAAACAAATTACAACCATAGCATCTGCGTGGCTCTTACCTTGTCTACACCCATAATCAGTGATGCTGTCTGTATACACTGGATGCATGCGCGGCGCGACAAATTCCCGCTCTAATCCCGGTTTAAATCCCCGCTCTAACTGATGCCTCGCTCTATTTATGACGTACTGACACAAAAATTAAAATGATTTGTAACAGTAGCTTTGTCGCGTCCAGTGTAGACAGACTTTGCGGCCATAGGCCGTTCACATGTCGTGGCTAAAAACGCGTGGAAAACGCCAGCCCCGCTGCTTTCTCCTTCTTTCCAAAGCGCTCTGGAGCTTGCACTTTCGTGGCTTCTGCCGTTGCTAAGCAACCGTGATCAGCGCTCTCCTCGACAACGCGGAAGTTTCAGCAAAGGATAAATGGATTTCCAGCACTGAAATCTTGCAGTAGCTCTGCTACTAAATTTATTTAAAAATGGATATCTCTGTACAGCTGTCGCGTCTGGTGTAGATGCAGTGTCTGTGTGTGAGCAAAGAAAACAATCAGTGTATATACATATAACGAAAAGTATAGGCCTACTAAACATCGCACATCCTGCGATGTGACTATTACGGATGTGCACATCGCGATATCGATGCTGAAACGATATATCGTGCAGCCCTACTACAGGCATGTAAATAATTAAAGCGCTACATGCATGTAAATAATTAAAGTGTTAGAACTGCATCGCATATAATTCGACGAATTCGCATTCGTCGATTTTAGTCGACTAGTCGATTTTGAAAAATCATCGACTTCATTTTGCTCGCGTCGACTAACCGCAAAATACCGGAAGTGCCGCATTTCACGGACGAGAATCCATAAAACACATTATTAGACTATTTTCCAAGGCTGCATGACATTAAACCCATTTAAAAATCATAATTAAGCATAATTGTGAATTCACAAACGCTATGATTTAATTAAATAATTATATGCGATGCAGTTCTAACACAGTATATGCGCTTTAATTATTTACATGCGTGTAGGTTAAGCACGTGCGTCTCACAGCGGCTCCGTTCACAGTAGTTCCACAGAAACTGTTCATTTACATGTGTGGAGCATCTCAAACTCCATCTCTGCATGTTATTGTGAGTTTGGGTTTATTATAACGTTCATCTGGGAACGCAGCGTGCGCCATTCCATCAGATTTGTAAGGTAAATCATTTATAAACCTGTGCAAACACAGGAGAATATATCGCGATTTCAAAATAAAAGCTCAAACCCTCACTCTGAGTTTACACGTTTTGATGTCCACATATTAATTTAATTACAGTGGCTATAGCATTTCTGTACTAAATAAATGGCCAAATGTTAAAGATTAAGTGGACATTTGAATTAAATGGTGCTTGGTCAATATTAAACAAGGATTAGATTGCGCAGTAATGTTTAAAAATAATCATCAGGCTGTCGGCGCCCCCTGCAGGCCTTTGTTGTAATGCGTAATCTACATTAGCTCTATTGTATATAATACATTATGTATTTTAACAGTTTTGTTCAATAAAACCATATGATTTCTTGCTTTTTATACTTTATTTGAACTAATTATTATTGCATCATTGCTATTATATATGTATTTTAAGTCATTTTAAAAGCTATTGTTCACTTACATCTATTTTTATAACCACAAAAAAATTATTATAATTATAGGGCCCTATGAAATCTGTTTTATTTCCAAATTCTGTTTTTTCATTTTCATTTTTCTATACTCTGTTTTAATGGTTAAATTAAATTGTATTAATCAAAAAGCCTGTCTAATTAATTGAGTTTTACAATTTTATCTTTACCAAATTCTGTTTTCCATTACTTTCTGGATTGCATTTTAATGGTTCCATTATTTTTTTTTTTCTTTTTCTTTTTCAGAAATACTGCACATTTACATTTTTCTCCTAAATAAATTCTGGTAAATAATATTTCTGGTAAATACTCCTTTATTTAAAATACTGATTATAATTTTATTATTAGACTAGAACACGTGGATATGTTGTCTTTCTTACACTATAATACTGAACTTTGATTTCAGTGATTTGGACTATGAGATGGACACTTGCTTCTTGCACTCTATGTTGCACTTTACTTTTGCTTTAAAAAAGGATTTCATAGAAATTTGGATTTAATTTGGTTTAATAAAATATTCTTAAGTAAAATTGTTGATTTTTTTGTGGGAAATTAATCGTTTAGATTAATTGATAAATTAGTCGATAGATTAATCGAAATAAAAATAGTCGTTAGTGGCAGCCCTAGATATGGCACACCCCTACTAGATTCAATCAATGTAAACTATGCTTTGGCAATACATTGTAACAACTGTCGTGCCAATAAAGCACATATTGAATTGAATTGAATTGAGAGAGAGACACCCATGAATACACCTATCTGGGACTAAAAATCCGCTCAACAGGAAACTTCAATCTGGCTGTGAATGAATTGAAAGCAAAGGCACTTCAAAAATACAATTCAGTACGAAATTCCAATTCAAACTTGGCTAAAACTCCTAAAAGTAATAATCGAACCAATTGCACTATATGGCAGTGAGATATGGGGACCTCTAAAAACCCAAGATTTCTCTAAATGAGAAAAAGAAGAAATTTAAATTATGCATACCCAAATTTGTAAAAACATCTTAAAAGTTAACAGAGCAACCCCAAACAACTCGTGCAGAGTTGAATTAGGACAATACCCATTATTAATTATTATTCAAAAGAGAGCTCTGAAATTACACCAGCACCTGAAATGCAGTGATCCGAGCTCTTACCAGGCTGAAGCCCTGCAGTGGCAGTAGGGCTGGGCGATATGGCCAAAAAAATTATCACGATAATTTGTTTCATATCAGTCGATATCGATAATTATCACGATAAATGTCAAATCTTTATTTCTTTCAAGTTTAAAGCCAAATTTTTGCTCCAAAGTGAAAAACGAATTAATTTTCCTTAACCTGTTAACCCGCACCAGGACGAGGACGCACTGAAAGCTCTTTGAAAGCTCTTTGTTTGCACACGTCATTGCTTTCAAACAGATAAAGTAAAACAGGACAAAATGAATCTTGACAAACTATATATCATTTTGAAGGTCTAAGCCTCTAGCATCGACGACAGATCGCTGTTTTTCGATAGAAAGCTTATACGGAATGTATTTGCTAAATTTGTGTAAGCAGTACACATCAAAACATGTAGAAATAAACCGCAGCACATACCATATTCATCCTGATAACGGCTCTCAAACGTATCCACTGCTGTAAATCCTGGTTTCATTTGAAAGATAAGGGTCCAGTGAACAACATTCCATCGAGCACTTTTAGTCCAAAGAAACAACAACGCTGTAATTTAGATCGTTAATCCTTTGTTTACGTCTCATCTCTTCAGGGAGAGTTATTGTTTGTGTCCGTTATGGAACAAATTACGCTCAAAAACAGCGTCTTGGTGGTAAAAAAACAGCACGATTTTGTAGCAGACAATGTCCCAAACAGAATGAAATCATCCAAAAAATAAAAAGTCAAAGATACACGGAAGATTGATTATTTGAATTCTGGCGCTCCCTCGCGACGGCGCGTGACGCACGCTGTGACGCACCTGTCATCTGATGGGGCGTAACTTAGCGATCTTTTTAGCACAAATAAACATTTCTTTTTTTTCTTCTTCAGCAGTTTTCATATATGTTTGCGTGTTTTGTGGAGAATATTCCTGTATCTGTGTGATTAACATCCGTATGGCTGATAATGAGCATGTAATTACTGACTGTTCACAGATATCAGTGTGAATGCAGTCTATATAAAAGGCTATTATAATGTGAATATTGACTATATTGGGCAGCCATCAGTATGATTAGCATCTGTATGAATGATCTTCAGCATGTGATTACTAATGTATGAGCAGGAGCATCTGTTTGTCAGGAAATCAGTATGTAATTAAGTTATTTTTTTTTATTATTATTGTTTTTTTTTCATCACTCAAAAATTATTATTATTGTATTTTTCTAGTGCTCAAATAAATCACTTATACGATGTCTAAGATTATGTCTACTGTTTTATAATTGAAAAACTGCAGTGGCATGTATAAAGACTAAATAGTTTGTAGTAGAACTCTTCAATAATTTGGTAAATATTTTTCCTCAAACGGGGGGGGGGGGGGGGGGGACTAGAAAAATGTCTGCAGGAATCTCATTTTTCATGGTATCTTCTTCAGATTTGAAATATAAACTCATGAGACATGTGACTTACAACCCATTACTTTTCTAGATTGCTCCAGGACTGATTTCATGTATTTTTATATGAAATAAAAAAAAAATTCAGTGTGGTACAATTTTTATCAAGGCACTTCAGTGTCTATAACTTTTTATATTTTTGAGCATTATCAACTCTGGATGATGGATAGTAAAGGCCAAAGGGTCTTCTTTCCAAAGACACCACAATTGTGTGTGTGGCACACTGAAGTCAGGAGCTGTTACCATTTTAAGTTAGTTAGTCCTTTTCAGCTGTGATTCCCAATATGGGGGGTGCAGGTTAACAGGTTAAAATAAATATCGAAATAAAAAAATATATATATATTCTTAGTTTCTGCATGTTCTAATGAGTGATATTGTTTCAAATCAAGAAACAGGTCTGGGTTGCCTGATAATATTAATAATATCACTTTTTTTGTCTCTTAGAAATGTACATTTGATAGTAACTTGAGTTAGGATGCAGAGGTAAAATTTTGTTCATTATCAAAATCAGTAACATCTGTAAAAATTGTAGCAACCTCAGTTTTATATGGTTAAATTTATTCTGTTTATTATTTTTTTTAATTAAGCATTTCTGCCACAATACCATGGTGCAGTGAGTGTTACTACAGTAAATCCATGGTAAATGATGGCGATGTGTAGATTGAAAAGCCTTCTGACTGTCTCGTTGCACACAGTGTTTCTCCTCCAGTGTGTTTCGGGGCTTTAAACTAGTTTAAATCACTGAGTCATTTGTGTTCATCGCTGAATTCAAGCACTTCACACTGGATCTCACAGCGCTGTTTAATCCTCGCGTGAACGAGTAAAAGTATTTGCTCTAGTGAGCTCGCACCGCGCGACACTTTGAACTGTGATCCGAGTGGATAAACGGTCCGTGTGGCGCGATTCAAATGAGTCGCGCTGTTTCGTTCCACTTTTGGCGCATAAACGGTATATCGAACATTTATCGAACTCTTCATATAGTTTTATCGAGGAAAATTATATCACGATAATTATCGTTATCGAATTATCGCCCAGCCCTACGTGGCAGGAGCAGAACCTGCAGAAGAGCGCACTTTTTACAGCTGGTACTCAAACTACACCCAAACCAGCACAGCACAATCTGGCCCAACCAAATCACACAGTTACAAAAACAAAATTACATTGCCTATTGGAAAGATGCCACTAAAATACAAAAGAAGATGGAGCTGTAGTTACACCTGAAAAGAGACTAAAAACTAGCAGAATACCTGAGCTGTGTAAAAGATCACAAGTTAAGAAAGACACTAACAAAATACAGACTGAGTGATCACTGTCTGGCTATAGAGAGAGGACGGCACAGACAAAGATGGCAGCCACGAGAACAGAGACTATGTTCAGTGGAAACAGAGGAACATTTCTTACTGCACTGTGATTATTATCACAACATTAGAGCTGCATATTTCCCCAAATTCCAACAAATTAAACCAAATGTTATGGCATTAACAAATGCAGAACAATTAAGTCGCATTTTAGGGGAAAATTCCAAAATGATCACGACAGCAGCAAGATATGTATCAGCCTGTCACAAACTAAGACTGTCAGCCAGTGGACAAATCTGAAGAAAGATAATTTCTTACATGTTGTACGAAGGTTTTTTTTTTTTTTTTTTTTTTTTTTTACAATGTCTTAAATATGTTTCTTGTTTGTGGAAAAGGGGGGGGGGTATACATGCACTTATTTACTTAATTATTTTACAGATCTATTCTTGTTTTGTTTATGTATTATATAATTGTTTGTTCCTTATTCATGTAATAGACAATGCTTTGGCAATAAGTTACTGTGCAAGTCATGCCAATAAAGCTCATTTGAATTGAACTGAGAGAGAGAGAGAGAGAGAGAGCTCCGACTGTGTTCTCACTGCACAGAGGGACTCGTAGAGGATGAGCTGCACTTCCTTACACAGTGCAGCAAATATAAACACATCAGAGATGCCCATTTCAAACAAATAGCACTAGTGTCACCTGAATTCCAACAAACAAGCAACACAGAGAAACTCTCGTATATATTGGGAGAGAAGGAAAAGTGCATCCACCTGGCAGCACAGTATGTGTACTCCTGCCATCAAATGAGGGAAAAAGGCTGAACCCTCTTTTTACAATAACCATTTACAATAACTCTCTGTATTATTTTCATTTGTTATTTTTCTCTTTTCATTGTGATAAGTTGGACATGTATATGTGTTTATTTTTCCCCTATTTTTTTTTTTTTTTTTATCAATCTATATGTTTGTATAATATACTTATTGCTTTGGCAACATTGTGATATGTTACACAGTCATGCCAATAAAGCTCATTTGAATTGAATTGAATTGAATTGAATTGAATTGAGAGAGAGACTTTGGAAGTTGAGGCTGATGTGTTGCTAATACTTTGCCTAGCACTGATTAAGAACACTCTTTTAAGTACAAATTAAGTAAAAATACAAAGTAAAAAAAAATCTATAAATCAAGGATTTAGCACAAATAATCAGTACAATCGTCGGTGTTTATGTAAATATATTAGAGTTAATTAATGTATAGTAATGTATTTCAGTATGGTTATAATAGAGCAGCAGGCTAACTGGAGACAAGCTAACTGCTATTAACTTTGGAGAAATACATTTTAAAAAATTCAACGCATCTTTCGACCTAAAACACGGCATAACTCAATAAGAAATATATATAACGCAATGTAATTTTCAAATACGTTATCAACTATATTTTTCCGTTAATTGCAAATAAACGGTTATTTATTTTTGGAAAATAATGAGAATTTCCTTCTTACCTCCGCCATATTTACAGCGCTGCTGAGGGTCAGCGGTATGTGGGCGGGGTCAACTGAAATCCCCGGATGCTCTCTCTCTCTCTCTCCCCTTTCTCTCTCTCTCTCTCTCTCTCTCTCTCTCCCCCCTTTCTCTCTCTCTCTCTCTCTCTCTCTCTGCCTGCGTCCCAATGTGCATACTATCCATCCTAAATTCTATTAGTAATTTTCAATACTATTTAGGGCAGAATAGATAGAGAGGATAGTATGCACATTGGACGCAGGGTCTCTCTCCCTCGCGTGCTCTCTTCTTCTTCTTTTGGTTTTAACGGCAGCTTGCATATATTCATATATATATATATATATATATATATATATATATATATATATATATATATATATATATGCAGTGCTGCTTGAAAGTTTGTGAACCCTTTGTCCTGAAAGTAGACAAAGAGAACCGAGTCAAACAAGTGAGAGAAAATTATTTTCTTTGTCATATATTTATTGAGAAAAATTATCCAGTGTTCCAGTGCTTAATTTGAGCCGGATCCTGTTCCGGAAAATGTCAGGTTTTGGATTTTGCGTTCCGGTATTTGTTTTTAAAGATCCGGCATTAACAAGTGCGGATCGTGACAGTGCGTGTGTGCTTATACGAGACAGAGCGATTGCGGGTTTATGCAGATGTATTTGGAGCATGATTTGTAGATTATGTATTGGTCCTCAACATATTATTGACCAATCAGCTTTCTTAAGTTCAAAATCGCTCTCGTTGATTGGTGCTACTGAACCCACTCTCTCCAAAAGTTCTGCTGCTCACAACAATAATTTGTTTTGTGAGCAGCGGGAACATTTGGAGAGAGTGTAATAATACCAGAAATACCAGAAATAAGACCAAATAAAGTGAAATATTATAATGTAAAAATTATAAACACTAAAATCATAGCCTATAGTCCACCTCACTCCAAAACAAATCATTTAAATGTAACGGTATGCAGAACAGATCAAGAATGAAGAAACTGAAAGTACCGTGGGCTCACGTACCTCTCTCATTCGGCACAAATCCAATGTTTCCATATTCGCAATGTATTTCAATGTTAAACTATTATTTATAATGTAGACTATAGGCTTCATGCGCGTTCGCATATCGACGGAAAGATCATCTTCACATGCGCAAAAATGCGCTTGGCATAACAGCAGCTGTAGACCGGTTATACTACGGACTCTTTAAATCGATATGTTTGGCTGACTGTATTTTATTTTGATAATGAACAGACTGTGATGGCAAGTTTGAATTTCTATAATATGTGGTGTGTGTGTGTGTGTGTGTGTGTGTGTGTGTGTGTGTGTATGAGGCACCAGCGCGATCAAACAGCTGACATAGGCTATTAAATACTCTATTTTTGGTCATACAGGTAAGAGTAAGACAACCCGCAAAGTGTAAAATAATAATAATAATAATAATAATAATAATAACTAATAATAACTAACACTAGATTCTCTATTCTTTTTGTATTCTATTTATTTTCTTTTTATTTATACAATTAAGAAAAGCAAAAAAGGCCTCTAACACTAGCTTGCTTATTCTTTTTCTATTCTATCCGTTTTCTTTTTATTATATATATATATATATATATATATATATAAACCTTGCTACATGTACTGCATTAAGCTAACAGAGACTTGTTAGCTATATCACTTGCATATCATTGCTCTTTTGTTGATTTTGACTGCTTCCATTGTCCTCATTTGTAAGTCGCTTTGGATAAAAACGTCTGCTAAATGACTAAATGTAAATGTAAATGTTTACTTTTATTTTTGCACACTCGCAATAAAAATAACATTTATGTTTTAATAATTAAGCAAACAAACAGGATGATCGTTCTGTCATCTCGGTTCTCTGTTTCCTTTCCGTGAAATTGTTTGCGGATCGCCGCGCCTCACATCTGTTTTATCTGTTAAATATTTATGTCAGATATATTTCGCATATACCTTTTCTATAGATTAAATTTGTATTTTATTTTTATGGAAACAAATTGTTATTTTTAATGTAACTTAGGCTAGGCCTATACATTTCCTTAAATCATCAAAACTGTATAGTTAGGTCCATGCAGAAACTTGTGAACGATGCTCTTATAGTTGTGCCATCACCGTTTAGTGACGACATTGAATGATCCGGGAAAACTGAAGTTGTATTGTCAGTGTCGGTCACGGCGCCTTTTAACTGCTGATTTGGATCCGGCAATGTTTCATTTACAAATTAAGCACTGATACCCCCTTTCCACCAGCAGGAACCAGGTGCTAGTTCAGAGCCAGTGCTACTGCCAGTTCTTAGTTGGTTCGACTCGCGAGCCCTTTAAGAACCGGTTGCTTTTCCACAGGACTGCGGTCAAGCCAGCCGCGCTTTGAAATGCACGGTCAAGAGGGCCGCACTTTTTTTTTTTTTTTTGTATGCGCGTCTAGTCGTGCACTTACGGTACGGGTGCTGAGAGCAGTCGAAATGGTTTTAAAGCTGTCATACCGGCGTTTCCTTTACACTTTTTCTTTTTTTTACTTTTTTGATTTTAATGTTTGTAAATACATTATTTTTGTACATAAACGTTTGTATTGTACATTAATTATCATCTTAATGTTACATTTTTTTAATATTAATGTTTTTATTCATTGTTATTTCTTAATTTTAATGTTTGTGTGCGTGCGTGTGCGCGTGTGTGTGTGTATGTATACATATATATATGTATATGTATGTATGTTATGTACGTATATATATATATTATCATTTTCAAACACTCATAAAAAGTGTTCCTTTATAGGTTAGCTCATTCTGTCAATCGATATTTATTCATAGTGACCCTGACTATTACTGTATTAATTGTCAAGTCATTTTACTGTATAGTTTTGGAGGAAATTAAAAGCAAATTCACCACAAACAACAAAATACGTCCTAGCACTTGCACTGTGTCCCATTTTCCAACACTCATAAAAAGTGTTCCTTTATAGGTTAGCTCATTCTTCTAATTTATATTTATTCAGAGTGACCCTGACTATTACTGTATTAATTTCCAAGTCATTTTACTGTATCGTTTTGGAGAAAATTAAAAGCAAAATCACCACAAACAACAAAATGCGTCATAGCACTTGCACTGTATCCCATTTTCCAACACTAATAAAAAGTGTTCCTTTATAGGTTAGCTCATTCTTCTAATTTATATTTATTCAGAGTGACCCTGACTATTACTGTATTAATTGCAAAGTCATTTTACTGTATCGTTTTGGAGAAAATTAAAAGCAAAATCATCCTAAACAACAAAATGCGTCATAGCACTTGCACTGTATCCCATTTTCCAACACTAATAAAAAGTGTTCCTTTATAGGTTAGCTCATTCTTCTAATTTATATTTATTCAGAGTGACCCTGACTATTACTGTATTAATTTCCAAGTCATTTTACTGTATCGTTTTGGAGAAAATTAAAAGCAAAATCACCCCAAACAACAAAATGCGTCCGAGCACTTGCACTGTGTCCCATTTTCAAACACTCATAAAACGTGTTCCTTTATAGGTTAGCTCATTCTTATAATTTATATATATTCATAGTGACCCTGACCATTACTGTATTAATTGTCAAGTCATTTTACTGTATAGTTTTGGAGATAATTAAAAGCAAATTCACACCAAACATCAAAATCAGTTGTTGCACGCATCATCTCTGCATATACCAACACTCATAAGATAGTTTCCCTGTCGATACTCCACTCGTACTGCGTCTTGATAAAGACGCATATGGGAAAAAGCCTTTTTTCTCCTGAACTGAAGTCTATTTCAATCACGCAGTGAAACTGCATGACTATTGGTTCGTGCAGTGGTAAAAAACGAACCAATGGGTCGGCAGCGGAGCTGCACGAACCTATGGCGACGATTCCCGCCAGATCCCGCCAAAATGGGCAGGGAATCTGGCTATATAAGCGGTAGTTTCGCCATTGGATCCTCAGGTTACTTCGACTGAAGCGACGACTGAGTCGTGCAACTACCTGGCACGGCAAAGTACGCAGTACTCGTTCCGTATCTCAGGGAACCGAGGTTACGACAGTAACCGAGTACGTTCCCTGTCGATACTCCACTCGTACTGCGTCTTGATAAAGACGCATATGGGAACTGAATTTAATCACGCCGTGCTAGGGTAGATGAACGACTGTATATACCTCCATAAGCATAAATGCCCATAGGGAAGTAAGTAGTATACTTCAGGCTAAAGCGAGCTTAACTCATAGAGGTCATTCTCGGCCTGGATGATCGTTCCATATGACTCCTGTATACTCCGTTAACCGGAGTATGCAGGGTGCCAATCAGAGAGCCTGAGCGCATTGCGGTCAAGAAATCTCTGACAGGATTGTTCCCACAGCGTATGTATACAAGCTCATCTAAGCAGAGAGGACTCTGGCCTGTAAGGCCGGAATGTCCAGGTTATCAAACCTAGCAAATGTGGAAGGAGTGGCCCAGCCAGCCGCCACACAAATCTCTGTAATGGACACACCGCTAGACCACGCCCATGACGAGGCGATGCCTCTAGTCGAATGGGCTCGTACTCTAATGGGGCATTGCAGGCCCAAAGAAGAGTATGCCGGCATGACAGCATCCACTATCCACTTAGAGAGTCTCTGGTTCGTGACCGGATGCCCTTTGGCGCGGTTACCGAAGCCAACAAAGAGCTGTTCCGTACGCCTGAAGGGGGCGGAACGCTCAAAGTAGATTCTCAGAGCTCTGACAGGGCATAACAAGGATAACTTCCGGTCCTCCTCAGACGGAGGAAGCGCGGAGAGCGTGATGACCTGAGCTCTGAACGGGGTTGAAAGTACCTTTGGTACGTAACCATGTCTTGGTTTCAGGACGACCTTGGAGTCGTTAGGCCCGAATTCCAGGCAGGCAGGGCTAATAGAGAGCGCCTGCAGGTCTCCAACTCGCTTAACCGACGCTAGTGCTAGTAGCAGAGCAGTTTTCAGCGAAAGTGACCGGAGGTTCGTAGACTGTAGCGGCTCAAAGGGAGGGCCTTTCAAGGCCCTCAGTACAGTGGGCAGATCCCATGTAGGAACAGTAAGGGGCCGAGGTGGATTCAACCTCCTGGCTCCCTTCAGAAAACGGACAACTGAGTTGTCTCTGCCTACCAACTGGCCCGCTATAGGGGCATGAAAGGCCGCTATAGCTGCTACGAACACCTTGAGTGTAGAGTGAGAACGTCCTTTATCTAGCAGTTCCTGCAGAAAGGACAGAACCACCGCTAACTCAGAGGTAGAGGGGTTTTCACCACGGTTGAGGCACCAAGTGGAGAAAACAGACCACTTAAGGGCGTAGAGGCGTCTCGTAGACGGGGCTCTAGCCTCAGAAATGGTGTTTAACACTCGCTCTGGGAGGCCAGTAGGCTCGCGTTGAGCGGCCAAATGTAGAGAGCCCACAGCTCGGGTCGAGGGTGCCATATTGTTCCGTTCGCCTGAGAGAGGAGATCCCGTCTCAGGGGCACGGGCCAGGGGGCTGCTGTCAGTAGCTGAGTCAGCTCTGACAACCAAGGTTGGTTCCTCCACAAGGGGGCCACCAATAGCACCTTGTGACCCTGTTCCCTGACACGCCTGTCGACCTGTGGAAGCAGGGCGATCGGGGGGAATGCATAAAGGAGGAGGTTGGGCCAGTCGTGGGCCAACGCGTCCCTGTCCTTCGAATAATAAATTGGGCAGTGAGCCTGGTCAGTACCTGGATGGGAGACCTCCTGGGAAAACTAGGTTGCTGCTGGAAGAGGTGTTAGTGAGGCCAGCAGGGGGTGCTCACACTGTGGTCTGTGTGGGTCCTAACACCCCAGTATAGCGACGGGGACACTATACTGTAAACAGCACCGTCTTTCGGATGAGACGTTAAATCGAGGTCCTGACTCTCTGTGGTCATTAAAAATCCCATGGCACTTCTCGTAAAGAGTAGGGGTGTAACCCCGGTGTCCTGGCCAATTTCCCTCCACTGGCCCTTGTCAATCATGGCCTTCTAATAATCCCCATCAACTTGATTGGCTCTATGACTCTCTCTCCTCTCCACCTGTAGCTGGTGTGTGGTGAGCGCACTGGCGCCGTTGTCCTGTGGCTGCCATCGCATCATCCAAATGGATGCTGCACACTGGTGGTGGTTGAGGAGAGACCCCCCACATGATTGTAAAGCGCTTTGGGTGTATGGCAATACACAATAAAAGCGCTACATAAATGCATCATTCATTCATTCATTCATGTCTTTGGAGGCGAAAAGGTCTACTTTTGCCTTGCCAAAGATCTTCCAGATCTTCTGAACCACCTGCAGGGGACATTGCTCCAAGATAACATATCCGCTCCTTGGTTCAGTCTGCGCGGCAGGTGTGCTGCCCTCAGCGAGCACAGGTTGAGCTGAGCCCATTCCAGAAGGCGCTCTGCCAGAATAAAGAGGCGCTTCGAGGAGACACCTCCCTGGTGATTTATATAGGACACCACGGACATGTTGTCTGAGCGAATCAGCACACGGCGTCCTATTAGGTCCGGCAGGAAAAACTGGCAGGCTCGACAAACTGCTAACATTTCCAAGCAGTTGATGTGGAAGCCGATAAACTCGAGTGGCCGGCTGCACGGAGGCAGGGCACTCGTGAGGGACGGAAGAGGAAAACTGCTCTTTTTTTGAGAATGTTTGTGTTTTATTTTTTCCACTATCACAGCGGATGGTTGCATGGGCGCTTGTACGGACCCTGTAGCAACAAACACAATTTCCTCTGCACCCGGAAGAAAACGGGGTGCAAAGAGGTTTCTCATGAGAGGCCTTTTGGTGGGCGGTCCGGCCGTGGCGGGACTCGACCCTCTCCTCTTCCTGTCCTGCAGATCAGGAGGACGCCGGAGGTGCAGGGTCCAAAGCTATCTTGGGTCGGGGGCCCTGGCGCTTCGGAGGGGGGTGGCGTCTGGCTGAGCGTGAACGCCCTCGCGGCTGCTGAGTCCTAGCAGGCTGAGGGGCGAAAACGGCAGGTGCAGGTTTCGCGGGCTGCTGAGTCGGCGCAGTTCTGGGGCGATTCTGAGCAGCTGCTGGGCTGGAGCGCTTGAGCAGGAAGTGTCGCATAGCCTGTGACGCCTTCTGTGCCTCTGTGAAGCGCTCAGCGAATCCTTTCACCGCAGGTCCAAAGAGGCCGCTGGGGGAAATTGGAGCATCAAGGAAGGAGACCCTGTCCGCTTCCTTAATCTCCGTCAGCGTGAGCCACAGGTTGTGCTCGAGCACTACCAGGCTGGCCATAGACCTTCCTATGGCCTGAGCGGTAGTCTTGGTGGCTCGCAAAGCCAGGTCCGTTGCACTTCTCAGCTCCCTGAGAGTCGCAGGATCAGGCTCAGACTCATCTATGGCAGAGAGGAGCTTGGCCTGATAGACTTGGAGAATACCATAGAGTGGAGCGCCGAAGCCGCCTGTCCAGCTGAAGCGTAGGAGCATCCAGCGAGCGTTGAAGTGGTCCTGCATGGCTTGGACGGGTGATTGGCTTTCGCCTTCCAGCCGATGGCAGTGGGTGGGCAGAGATGTGCAGCCACTGACTCATCCAGTTGAGGCATCCTCTCATATCCCTTTTCTTCAGCGCCATCAATTGTAGTGAGGGCGGATAAAGCGGAAGTACGGAGGCGGGCAGAGTAAGGGGAGCTCCAAGATCTCGTGAGCTCGTCGTGAACTTCAGGGAAGAACGGCGATGGTCGTTGCTGAGGGGCCTGACGGTGCCCCGGCAGAAACCACTCATCCAGACGGCTGCGAGAGGGCTCCTCTGGTGGAGACCACTCCAAACCCAGCTTTTCAACCGCTTTTGAGAGGACACGGAAAAGTTCGGCATCCATCCCGGCTTTGGCGGCGCTGGGCGCGGGCAAACCTGAGGGGGCGGGGTCAGTCACTGAGCCCGACAGCTCCTCAGCATCTGAAGCTACCAGTGACATGCTGTCATCGGCCAACTCATCGTCACTTCCCCCGAACGAGACCAGATCGCTCACGCTTGCAGAGGGACGCTGGTCAGGTTGGGAAAAAAGGACGGGAGACACCTCTCTGTGTGGCGAAAGCGAGGCACGCGAGGCACGCGAGGATCTGAGCCGGCGTGAGCTCGCTCTCAACCGGGTGCTGAGAACCTCTGCCCCGCTGTTTTTTCCTCACAGGTCCTTGGGAGGAAGAAAACGGGAGGGCGCGAGGGGCGGGGTCGCTCTCTGAAAAGAAAGCGATCCGCGAGCGCAGAGAGGCGAGACTGATGCTCTCGCAGTGAGAACAATCAGAGCCAGCGAGCACGTCATCTGCATGGGATTTCCCCAAGCAGGAAACACACTCGCTGTGACCGTCATCGGCGTGCAGGGGGGACCTGCACGAACCGCAGTAACGGCGCGGCATTATAACGCCGATTTGCTCTTTTAGAGACTTAGGTGATAATCGCCGGATGGCGGCAGCGAACAGGACCGGAACTGCTGCGATGCTGGGGCGCGTAGAAAGGCGGATCAGCCGAGCAGATCGAGGTCGCTGGGTCCAGCTGTGAGGTGTGTCAACGGCGAGTAGGCTTCTGGGTCAGTGTAGACGAAGTCATCGTCGCTGAAGGCGAATAAATCTGAGGATCCTATGGCGAAACGACCACTTATATAGCCAGATTCCCCGCCCATTTTGGCGGGATCTGGCGGGAATCGTCGCCATAGGTTCGTGCAGCTCCGCTGCCGACCCATTGGTTCGTTTTTTTTACCACTGCACGAACCAATAGTCGTGCAGTTTCACTGCGTGATTGAAATAGACTTCAGTTCAGGAGAAAAAAGGCTTTTCCCATATGCGTCTTTATCAAGACGCAGTACGAGTGGAGAATCGACAGGGAAACTATTTTATGAGTGTTGGTATATGCAGAGATGATGCGTGCAACATTGGATTTTGATGTTTGGTGTGAATTTGCTTTTAATTATCTCCAAAACTATACAGTAAAATGACTTGACAATTAAAACAGTAATAGTCAGGGTCACTCTGAATGTATATCAATTGACAGAATGAGCTAACCTATAAAGGAACACTTTTTATTAGTGTTGGAAAATGGGACAGTGCGAGTGCTATGACGCATTTTGTTGTTTGTGGTAATTTTGCTTTTAATTTTCTCCAAAACGATACAGTAAAATGACTTGGAAATTAATACAGTAATAGTCAGGGTCACTATGAATAAAAATAAATTGTAAGAATGAGCTAACCTATAAAGGAACACTTTTTTATTAGTGTTGGAAAATGGGACACAGTGCGAGAGCTATGACGCATTTTGTTGTTTGGGGTGATTTTGCTTTTAATTTTCTCCAAAACGATACAGTAAAATGACTTGGCAATTAATACAGTAATAGTCAGGGTCACTCTGAATATATATCAATTGAAAGAATGAGCTAACCTATAAAGGAACACTTTTTATGAGTGTTGGAAAATGGGATACAGTGCAAGTGCTATGACGCATTTTGTTGTTTGTGGTGATTTTGCTTTTAATTTTCTCCAAAACGATACAGTAAAATGACTTGGAAATTAATACAGTAATAGTCAGGGTCACTCTGAATAAATATAAATTAGAAGAATGAGCTAACCTATAAAGGAACACGTTTTATGAGTGTTTGAAAATGGGACACGGTGCAAGTGCTAGGACGCATTTTGTTGTTTGTGGTGATTTTGCTTTAAATTTTCTCCAAAACGATACAGTAAAATGACTTGACAATTAATACAGTAATAGTCAGGGTCACTATGAATAAATATAAATTGTAAGAATGAGCTAACCTATAAAGGAACACATTTTATGAGTGTTGGAAAATGGGACACAGTGCGAGAGCTATGACGCATTTTGTTGTTTGGGGTGATTTTGCTTTTAATTTTCTCCAAAACGATACAGTAAAATGACTTGACAATTAATACAGTAATGGTCAGGGTCACTGTGAATAAATATAAATTATAAGAATGAGCTAACCTATAAAGGAACACTTTTTATTAGTGTTGGAAAATGGGACACAATGCAAGTGCTAGGACGCATTTTGTTGTTTGGGGTGATTTTGCTTTTAATTTTCTCCAAAACTATACAGTAAAATGACTTTACAATTAATACAGTAATAGTCAGGGTCACTCTGGATAAATATAAATTAGAAGAATGAGCTAACCTATAAAGGAACACTTTTTATTAGTGTTGGAAAATGGGATTCAGTGCAAGTGCTATGATGCATTTTGTTGTTTGTGGTGAATTTGCTTTTAATTTTCTCCAAAACGATACAGTAAAATGACTTGGAAGTTAATACAGTAATAGTCAAGGTCACTATGAATACATATATACTGTAAGAATGAGCTAACCTATAAAGGAACACATTTTATGAGTGTTGGAAAATGGGACACAGTGCGAGAGCTATGACGCATTTTGTTGTTTGGGGTGATTTTGCTTTTAATTTTCTCCAAAACGATACAGTAAAATGACTTGGCAATTAATACAGTAATAGTCAGGGTCACTATGAATAAATATAAATTATAAGAATGAGCTAACCTATAAAGGAACACTTTTTATGAGTGTTGGAAAATGGGATACAGTGCAAGTGCTATGACGCATTTTGTTGTTTGTGGTGATTTTGCTTTTAATTTTCTCCAAAACGATACAGTAAAATGACTTGGAAATTAATACAGTAATAGTCAGGGTCACTCTGAATAAATATAAATTAGAAGAATGAGCTAACCTATAAAGGAACACGTTTTATGAGTGTTTGAAAATGGGACACAGTGCAAGTGCTAGGACGCATTTTGTTGTTTGTGGTGATTTTGCTTTAAATTTTCTCCAAAACGATACAGTAAAATGACTTGACAATTAATACAGTAATAGGCAGGGTCACTATGAATAAATATAAATTATAAGAATGAGCTAACCTATAAAGGAACACTTTTTATGAGTGTTGGAAAATGGGACACAGTGCGAGAGCTATGACGCATTTTGTTGTTTGGGGTGATTTTGCTTTTAATTTTCTCCAAAACGATACAGTAAAATGACTTGGCAATTAATACAGTAATAGTCAGGGTCACTATGAATAAATATAAATTATAAGAATGAGCTAACCTATAAAGGAACACTTTTTATGAGTGTTGGAAAATGGGATACAGTGCAAGTGCTATGACGCATTTTGTTGTTTGGGGTGATTTTGCTTTTAATTTTCTCCAAAACGATACAGTAAAATGACTTGACAATTAATACAGTAATGGTCAGGGTCACTGTGAATAAATATAAATTATAAGAATGAGCTAACCTATAAAGGAACACTTTTTATTAGTGTTGGAAAATGGGACACAGTGCAAGTGCTAGGACGCATTTTGTTGTTTGGGGTGATTTTGCTTTTAATTTTCTCCAAAACTATACAGTAAAATGACTTTACAATTAATACAGTAATAGTCAGGGTCACTCTGGATAAATATAAATTAGAAGAATGAGCTAACCTATAAAGGAACACTTTTTATTAGTGTTGGAAAATGGGATTCAGTGCAAGTGCTATGACGCATTTTGTTGTTTGTGGTGAATTTGCTTTTAATTTTCTCCAAAACGATACAGTAAAATGACTTGGAAGTTAATACAGTAATAGTCAGGGTCACTCTGAATAAATATAAATTAGAAGAATGAGCTAACCTATAAAGGAACACTTTTTAATAGTGTTGGAAAATGGGATACAGTGCAAGTGCTATGACGCATTTTGTTGTTTGTGGTGAATTTGCTTTTAATTTTCTTCAAAACGATACAGTAAAATGACTTGACAATTAATACAGTACTAGTCAGGGTCACTATGAATAAATATAAATTATAAGAATGAGCTAACCTATAAAGGAACACTTTTTATGAGTGTTGGAAAATGGGATACAGTGCAAGTGCTATGACGCATTTTGTTGTTTGTGGTGATTTTGCTTTTAATTTTCTCCAAAACGATACAGTAAAATGACTTGGAAATTAATACAGTAATAGTCAGGGTCACTCTGAATAAATATAAATTAGACGAATGAGCTAACCTATAAAGGAACACTTTTTATTAGTGTTGGAAAATGGGATACAGTGCAAGTGCTATGACGCATTTTGTTGTTTGTGGTGATTTTGCTTTTAATTTTCTCCAAAACGATACAGTAAAATGACTTGGAAATTAATACAGTAATAGTCAGGGTCACTCTGAATAAATATAAATTAGAAGAATGAGCTAACCTATAAAGGAACACTTTTTATTAGTGTTGGAAAATGGGATACTGTGCAAGTGCTATGACGCATTTTGTTGTTTGAGGTGATTTTGCTTTTAATTTTCTCCAAAACGATACAGTAAAATGACTTGGAAATTAATACAGTAATAGTCAGGGTCACTCTGAATAAATATAAATTAGAAGAATGAGCTAACCTATAAAGGAACACTTTTTATTAGTGTTGGAAAATGGGATACTGTGCAAGTGCTATGACGCATTTTGTTGTTTGGGGTGATTTTGCTTTTAATTTTCTCCAAAACTATACAGTAAAATGACTTGACAATTAATACAGTAATATTCAGGGTCACTATGAATAAATATAAATTGTAAGAATGAGCTAACCTATAAAGGAACACTTTTTATGAGTGTTGGAAAATGGGACACAGTGCAAGTGCTAGGACGTATTTTGTTGTTTGTGGTGAATTTGCTTTTAATTTCCTCCAAAACGATACAGTAAAATGACTTGACAATTAATACAGTAATAGTCAGGGTCACTATGAATAAATATCGATTGACAGAATGAGCTAACCTATAAAGGAACACTTTTTATGAGTGTTTGAAAATGATAATATATATATATACGTACATAACATACATACATATATATATATATATATGTATACATACACACACACACACGCGCACAC